>JAOUQZ010043317.1:0-13304 GCA_028564935.1 Neosilurus hyrtlii | reverse complement strand
TTTCTCTTACAAAGCCCCACAATTATGGAATAAACTTCCAGTTAATGTTCGGGACTCAGACACAGTCTCTGTTTTTACAGAGCAGAATGGAAGCTGAACAGACAGAGCATAAAGCACCACAGAGCCAAAACAGAGTCAATGCAGTTCATGCAGCAGCCCGTTCTTCCAACAAGCCCATGTCCGAACCGAACAGAGCAAAATGGAAGCAAAACAGACAGCATTAAAGCTTCACAGAAATTAGACATTTGTTCAGTTTTCCTTTAGTTATAGATTATCAATAATGATTATTGACTCTCATCTATGTGAAGACCCTGATCACATTAATGATTTCTCATAATAATTATCAACAATAAAAATCAAAAATTAATTTTGCAGCTCACTTGTGAGTTGTGCTATTTTTAGAACAGGCCTGCGGGCAACTTATGTGGTCCTTGGGGGCGACCTGGTGCCCGCGGGCACCGTGTTGGTGACCCCTGATATATACCCTTTTCCCTTTTCACATATTTTCCTGTGGCTCTACAGGTCCAGGCGGGATTTGCAGGGTCTGGAGCAGTTATGGCAAATAAAGTCTGGGAGTGTTATTTTGTTGTCCTGGCGTATTGTTTCATGATGACGCTGTCTGGTTGCTTCAGCTTTAGCACGATGCCCCCCTTCAAAAGATTTTTGCAGCACTCTTGATGGTGGAGCGCCATTGGTCCCTATCTCTATGATTTTCAATAATATAGCTTATATGGAAGTTGTATTTGCCCTGACCTGCCATCGGATCCCCACCAGCGGGCTCCTGCAGATCATTTGCAGTATGTGCCATGAGTGCACAATCATCTGCAAATGTTGATTTAGTGTTGATTTTGCTGTCTCGATAACTGTGTCCTTAAATTGTTACCATTTCATCTAGGGTAGTTTGGAACTGTTGTTGGTGGTGGTCATTCTTGAGTTTTGCTGTGTTAAATAGTGATCTTAGTGCTTTGGGGCGTCTTCTTTGATTGGGAATCATGTGGAGTTTTAAGATTGATTGCAATAGTCAGTGGTCTGTCCAACATTCTGCACCTCTCATGCATTGTATGATACATCTTGCATGTCCTTCTGCCTAACTATGATGTAATCAATCATGTGCCACTGTTTCAATTGTGGGTGCATCCATGTTGTTTTAAATTTGTCTGCCTGGTGAAACAAGGTGTTTGTTATACACAGTGCGGGTTCTGCACATTTACTCAATAGGAGCAGGCCGTTGCTGTCCATTTTGTCAACCACATGTGAACCGATAACTCCACTCCAGCTTGTTTTATCCTTGCCTACTCTAGCATTGAAGTACCCTAAGATCAGATGCTTGTCCCTAGTAGGGGTGGATCTTATAAGATGGTCCAGATTCTCATAGAACTGCTCCTTAGCTTCATCTGTGCTGCTGAGTGTGGGAGCATACACATTTATCAGGGTTACATAATGTGTCTCATTTAGCAGGAAATAAAATTTCATAATGCTCTCGTTAATACTCTCTGGTAGCATTGGGATGGATTTCATCAGACTGGCCTTGACAGCAAGTTCCACATGTATTTTGTTATCATCATCTGGTTTTCCTCTCCAGAAGGAGGTGTAACTGCCTCCATTCTCTTTCAACATCCCCTCATCAGCAGAACCTGTCTCACTTAATGCAGCGATGTCTATATTATATTCAGCAAGTTCCTTTGCAACCAGGGCTGCTGTTCTTTCTGGTCTATCAGTATATCCCTGTCTATAAGAGTACAGACATTTCAGGCACCAACAATGAGCCTCCTATGGGTTTTAAGTTTTTTGTTTCAATTGGTCAACCACTATTTGGGATGATCTGTCAGCCACAGCTAGCTGGCCGGATTGTGGTAGGGCATGCAATCTTTGGGGTACCTTTTCTTCCCCCCTCCCCTGTGCAGGGGTGGGCAGTGCTTTCCTAAAGAGTCAGGTACAGTGTTAATGGGTTCCTAGAGGTCAGATAGGGAGTTTATGTCCGCTGATGATATGGGGGGGGGGGCTTGGAGATGGAGGCAGATCCTGCTGGTGGTTTGAAGAGGTACAAAAGTCTATTAAGGAAACTTGAGGTGAGAGTTCAAGCAAGGCACATGCAGGTGTTGTTCCAGATGTTAAATATTAATAATAAACATAGCCACAAGCGATGATGAAGGGCCTTCACACCACTAATACTTGAGCCTGTGACACACCATCAAACAATGAACAAAAACCTTGCCAATTGTGATATTTGGGGCAGATCAGTTAATAAATGCATGAATTACATACATTTTTATTTTTATGTTGAAACATTACATTTTACCACACCACCACAGACCAGCCCTTCAAAAAATCACACAATTTGCAAAAAAAACTATCTGAAAGGATGTGTTGCTTTCCTCAACAATTTACAACATACATTATATTTGGTCAGCCTGTTAATAACAGGATTTTAAGGTATAACACACTGATTTTCCTCATTTCTAATAAGTCGTATTGTAACTATTTGTGGGTATTGGCATGTTTACATGTTCAGGCTAGGACCCTTTTGAAATCTTTTAAATTTGGGACAGATTGGCCCAAGTATGTTCAATTTACTGCAACATACATACAACTTTTTGTTACATGGTGAGACATACCTCATAACCTTTGATAATTTTTATTTCTTATTGTGTCTAGACTGCATGGCCCATCTTCGATTTGATTATATCAAGTTTGTAGAATTAGTTTGTTAACTTTAAAAACAGCCTTAGACTAATGGCTAGAGAAGTGGCTTTGGGACTGAAAGGTCGCTGGTTTAATTCCTGAACCAGCAGGAAAAATGTATGGCGGTGGGAGAGTGAGCTGCACCTTCCTTTCCTCCACCTGATGGCTAAAGTGCCCTTCAGCAAGGCACAGAACCCCCAACTGCTCTCCGGGCACCCCCAGTGAGTGTGTCAGCCCACTGCTCCGAGTGTGTGTGTGTGCTCACTTTGAATGGGTTAATTGCAGAGGCAGGATTAATACAGTATAGCAAAATCAAATCAAAATAACAAACAAACAAACAAACAAACAAAAAAAAAAAAACCTTTAAAATCAAAATGGCAGACTTTCTGTTGGGTTTAAGATATGGATACAAGAGGTTATATTGTTCATCCTGGAATATTTCCTAAGCCTAGTAGATTTCATTTATATAGGTGAAACACACTGTGGGGACTGCTTTTTATTTTCTAGCAGGTACTCTGGAGTCATTTTGTCACATAGTTCTGAAACTGTGGCATATTTATGCACAACGTGGGACTGTTATTAATGTATTAATGTGTATGTGACCTATAGCTTTTATAGTTTTTGACAACACTTCGAAATATCAAAAATTGTTGCCCTGCCACACCCACATCCTATTACAAAAAGTCACATTATTCACAAATAAATTTACACACACAAGAGTTGACTAAGTCAATTTGGCATGGATCGGGACAAACCTTTTCGAAATTCATAAAATATACATATGAAATTTAAAAAGAAAATTACTTTATGTGTTGGGGCTGGGACTGTTATTAATCACAAAATGTTTGTCACCAAATGTTATAATGTATATTTAAATGGAAGCCAAGTCATGATGATGAGAAAATTTGCTGCTTTGCCATGCCCACACCCTATTATGGAAACTCAGAATATTCAATATACATCGTCAACAAACGACTTCCAAATTTCCTAAATAAATTAGTGGCGAGCCAGGCCATACACCTTAAAACTGGAAAGGAAAGTATAAAATATTTTTCCAAATTAGTTGTTATTTTGTTTTTAGTAGTTATTCTGTTACAGTATTTATCGTGTTTTTAGTATTTATTCTCTTCCAGTATTTATTTTGATCTCAGTATTTATTTCATTGGGTATTGGTTCTGTTTCAGTATTTATTTTGATTAATTATTTAAACTGATTTCAGTATTTATTCTGTTTTAATATTTGTTTTGTTTCAGTATTTATTCTGTTTATCAGTCTTTATTCTGATTTCAGTATTCATTCTGATTCAGTATTTATTGTTTTTAGTATTTAATCTGTTTCAGTATTTATTGTTTCAGTGTTCATTCTGATTTCAGTATTTTCTCAGCATTCATTCTGACTTTAGTATTTATTTTTATTTTTCATCATGATTATCATCATCCGCTTGATCTAAGGTCGGGTCACGGGGTCAGCAGCCTAAGCAGTGAAGTCCAGATATCATTATCCCCAGTCACTGTCTCCTTCTCCAGCTCTCACGCTCTCCAGCTTTCAACACGGAGGAGCAGTGGTTCTACTCCAAGCTCCTTTCGGATGGCTGAACTTCTCACCCTATATCTGAGGGACAGCATGGCCACCCTGCAAAGAAAGCTCACTTCAGCCGCTTGTATCTGTGAATCATTACGATGAGAGCTGGAGGTCCCGGCTTGATGGAGTCAAAAGTACAACATCATCCGCAAAAAAGCTGAGATGGGATCCTATGGCCACCAAAGTGGGTTATTCTGTTTTCAGTATTTAATCAGTTTTCGGTATTTATTCTGTTTTCAGTATTTATTCTGATTTAGTCTTTTTAAATTAAATATTTATTCTGATTTAGTATTTATTCTGATTCCAGTACTTACTCTGTTCGTTGTGATCCTGATCCTTCTGCTTTGTGAGTCCTGTGGTCTGTCCTGGTGTGCTGGTACTGGCTGGAGTTCTGATCTTGGAAGCCCCTCGCTCCTGCTGGTGATATAAACTCTTTTGCTACAATTATTCAGGACTTACAGTTGTCGTATAACCAACTGGACTACATGTTTCACCCAAATGAGGATGGTTTTCCCTTTTAAGCCTGGTTCCTCTCAAGGTTCCTTGCTCGTATCAACTGTCACCGCAGGCTTGCTCATAAGGGTTGTGTAGGGAGTTGTGTAGGGGGTTGTAGAAAAATGTTTCAATTCTTCCTCAAATAACTTTTACTATGTAAAGCTGCTTCGTGACAATGTCAATTGTAAAAAGCGCTATACAAATAAAACCGAATTGAATAGTTTTTTTTATTTAATCAGTTTTCTGTATTCTGATTTCAGTACTTAATCTGTCTGTACTAAAATCAGTAAATCTGTAAGTAGTGAAATCAGAATACAGAAAACCTATTTATTCTGATTCAGTATTTATGATTTCAGTACTTATTCTGTCTTCAGTATTTAATCAGTTTTCAGTATTAATTCTGATTCAATATTTATTTTTGATTCAGTGTTTAATTAGTTTCAGTATTTAATCAATTTTCAGTATTAATTTTGATTTAGAATTTATTGTTTCCTTGTTTACTCTTATTTCAGCATGTGTTATGTTTCCATATTTATTCCTTTTCCATTATTATTCAGATTTCAGTATTTATTTTGATTTTGGTGTTTATTCTGATTTCAGTACTTATTCTTTTTTTCAGTATTAATTCTGATTCAGTTTTTAATACATTTTCAGTATTTATTCTGATTTCAGTGTTTTCTTCAGTATTTATTCTGATTTCAGTAATTAGTTTAATTATTAATATGGTAGATGCACTGATATATCTTGTGGAATGATGGTAAATATGAGATGACAAGTGGAAAGTGTTTATCGACACGGGGTCCCAGTGGTGTGTTTGACTGGAACACTGGGGCCAGCTGGACTACCTCCATTTATCCCCCTTGGTGAGCTTTCGCCTTTTTATATGGCAATGGCGTTATCCAGGGAGCAAATAATTGCTGGACTAATATTATTTTTTAATATTGTTTGTAGTGAGAAAGGAAAGGATGAGCCATCGAAGACATATTATTAGAACAGTTCCTGTTCTGCTGGTGCAGTCAGATGGAGTTTTAGGGATCTCCAGTGGAACACACCTTTCTGCCACAGATTCACCAACATCCTATCAGGGCTCGGCTGCCATTTTGGTTACTCTGACAACCTTGACATCCGATCAATGGGTACCGAAGGGTCGCTAGCCGTCTACACCACCTGACATGCGGTGACCATCATAAATCCCAGAGGTACCGAATGCAGTATAATATGTAATATGAGAGTTTAAGGTTCCCCCGAATAACCAGAGGTGAAACCCGCCCGCTCTAGAACCCTCCTGCGTCAACCGACGAGCGCTAAGGCGGTGTCGTAAAGCGAAGTGTCGTAAAGCAGGTGTAGGTATGGTCCCGGATATGGGGCTGTGCAGTAAGTAAACCTGCTGAGCCGATCTGCGGTACAGGATCATGGCGGATGGCCCCAGGTGCCCGAAGCCGAGGAGAAATAACGGTGAGTGGACACGGACTCCCAGCAGGCGGACGGAAAAGTACAGCGGGGTTCGTTTCAGATTGTTGCTAAAGTTTGGGCTACTTTCGTTCCACGGACTGCGTGTGTACAGACTGCTCAGATGGACCGCTTAAACGGAACCGTTAGTTTGTGGGGCTGTGGTAGAAAGCTGTTCCGAACCCAGAGGCTTTCTGGAGAAACATTTTTTATCGGATGTTTCCGTGGTCTGGTGAAACTTAGTTTCTGGAAAAGAACATTAAGTGTGTTTTGTTGTGACGAAGCCGGGGGTAATGCGCGGTGAACCCCGCGCTAACACACTGCCCACCTCCGGGGTCCAAACACGAAAGCGGGGTTGTGTTTGTGAGGTTTCAGCTTGTATTTACGGTGGGAGGGTTTGAAAGTCGCGTTTGCCAGAAGTTTGTATTATACACACTAAAATTGCTCTGTTGTGTTTCCGGAAAGAGAAAAGTTTGCTGTTACTTGCTTGTGGTTTTCATGTGCGAACCTCGTGTTGCTCTTCCTTTAAATAACACCAGGCTCGAGCTGCACCGTTATAGAATCATGAGGTACCTGCGCGCGGGCGCGCGCGCGCGTGCGTGTGAGAGAGGGGGAGAGGGGCGCGTGACGCCAGAGCTTCGCCCCGCCCCGTGTTGGAGCCGTCACCGTATCCACCTGAACGAGGAGCGGAGACAGAATGGCGCGAGCTAATGCAGTGATTTACGGTTAAATCGACACCGGCGTCTCTGGAGCAGTTTGAGCAAAACCGTAAACGGAAACTCGCCGAAAAACGTTCCGATAAGCAGGAGCGAAAAAGCTGATGCGCGTGCACGCTGCAGCAAATGGCAACTTGTGCAGGTAGAGCCGTGTGTTGTGTTGTGATTTCAGAGGAGCAACAAAGCGTGTTGTTGTCGATTAGCCGCTCTGTGCTGCGGTCACTTTCCTGTCTCGCACGTACCGCTCGGTCCGGGGAAGGCGAGCAGAACTGAAAGTCGCGCATAAGGTGGTTGTTGTGTGTTGGCGCGGCGCGGTGCGGTGCTGGCGGCTTCCTGAGCGGTGTTTATGTAATGTAGGTGGGGCCGGAGCGGACCGTTAGATGAGGCGCTGAGGGATGGGGCTCGGCTCGCCAGGTAGGCGGGGTGGGTTCACTTCGCGTCTCGTCAGTGTTGAGTGGAGACGGTGTCCGGTGCTCGCTGCTCCTGTGCGGCACCCTGAGGCTCACAGCGCGGTGAGCGACCTGCGCTCTGCTCAGTGTCCTTCAGCGGGGATTCGGCTGATCGGCTTTCTTTGCTGGCTGCAAGATAATATAGTGGGACAGTGCAAATCTATTATATACACCATCATATTACTGTTCTCGTGCAGGTATGTGCATTAACAGAGATTAAAGCTACTGGTCCTTGTTAGGTGGCCAATGATCGGTGGCTTCATGTTATGACGTAAGGAGCGCGCAGCATCACAGGGAAGCATGGTTTCCCTGCTTCATCTGAAATGCCCACTACCAAGTAAACCATCCATTTCGTAGTGCTGTTCGAACCCTGAGCTGTAAATGTAATTTGCTGTAGAGTGCACTAGAGAATTGGGCACTGAAATGTGGTGGACATACGCTGTACCTGCGCCGGACTCCACACAACCACATGCTTCGTTTTCCATAGTGCGAGGCGCACAGTTTTGAAAGTTTCTTTTAATTTTAGCCTTGTGAATGTCAGCCACAATATGTATTTATTCAAAAGTATCAGTGTTTGTGTCCATGTTCTGGCTTAAGTTTATAATCCAGAGATGATAATTACAAATGTAAGCCCTCGCACCTCCGATACTAGAACCTGTGATACATCAACATACAATAAATACCGCCCCTGTCAAATGTACGCATGTATTACTTCACTTTTTATGTTCATGTAAAAAAAATGTCAATTTGCTGCAGCTACACAGAAACACCCTTTAACAAAACCGCAAAATTTTTCAGAATAAGCTATCTAAAAAGGATTTATGGCTGACCAAATTTGAAGTAGAATGGGTCGACCTATCAAAAACATGATGTCAAAGTATAAAACAAGACTTTTCTTGTTGTCAGTAGGTGGCGTTATAACTATATGTGAGTATTGGCACGTCCATGTGTTCCAGCTTGGACCACAATAAAACCTGTGAAATTTGGGTCAGATTGTACAAAGCATGTTTGAGTTATATCAATTTAAAAGCAACTTCCTGTTTCATGGCGAGACATCAAAATTTGAGGCCGCGGCTTCTTCCTTTAAACGAAACTTTTGAAATCTGTTAATTCTCCAAGTGTTTAGATTGCATGATCACCCTCTTTTGTTGATTAGGTTAACTCCATAGGATGATTTTGGCAAATTAATCGGCAAAAGAATTTTCGACTTAGAATTAATTAACTAGAATTACAGGCTTCCTGTTGGGTTTAGGGTTGAGTTTAGAACTGTTGGTGTTCTGGTTGGTTCTCACTGTGATGAGTTCAAGAGGCTTTTTTTTTTTATTTGTTTATTCTGGGACATAAGCCTGCTAGATTTTATTCATGTAGGTGAAACACACTGCAGGTGCTGCTTTGCTGAAATTGTTAATTTTAGTTTAGTTTAGGTCCTCCAGCATAAAGATGCACACTGGGCAGTGAGAGTCCTCCACTTTTCATGGTCCTGACCCTGTCGGTGAGCTGTGAACAGACCAAAACCAACCGTCTTTCTCTATGGTCTGCTGAAGGGTGTTCACGGGTCTTCTGACTGCACGCTGTCCTCCAGGGTGTTGGGTCCAAACTCTCTTTGGAATCCTACAAGGTTGCAGGATACTGCATCCTCCTTCTTGCGATGGTCTCATCTAAGGGGCTGCAGTTGGTACGTAGATAGACTTCCTCATTGGTAATTTGATCCAGACGAGATTTCTTCCAAGATTTTCCGAAGACATTTGGTTTGGAAAACGTTGAGTTTTGACATCATCTTTTGGTCCATCTCCCAAGTTTCGTGCAGTAGGCAAGTTGATGGACTTGATGGAAAGAGAGCTATCTTGAAATTGATGTTAATTGCTCACGCTTTCCATAGGCTGGTCATTTGCTGGAAGTCTGCAGACGGCCTTCCGATCCTGGAATTTATGTCCGTTTCAGGCATCAGTGATGATGCTACCAAGATACGTGAATTGGTGCACGTTTGTGATTTGCTGTTGATTTATGCTGATGCTGTCTTGATTTGGATTGTCGATGTTGATGTTCATCACCTTTGTTTTTTTAAGTGCTGATTTTCAATCCTAGTTTCACAGCTTCACTTGCAAGTTTTTTTGTTGTATTTTGGAGCTTTTCTGTAGAGCTGGATAACACTGCCAGGCCATCTGCAAAATCAAGGTCTGTGATGCAATTTTGATCCTATTGAATTCCATAATCTGTCTTCTTGGTGTACTCGCTGTATAGTGTAGTCCAATGCTAAAAGAAAAAGCAGTGGCGAGAGCAGACAACTCTGTCTAACTCCAGAGATATTCCTGAAAAACTCTGTGTGGCCTGACTCTGTTCTCATACAACACTGTTGACCAATGTTAACCATTCTGGTGAGCTCTCACGATCTCTGGTCTGCCATGTTTGAGTAACTCAGCGTGTATCAGGTCTAAACTCAACCAAAGGGACCCATCATCTATCCGAATCCAGTTCTGTCCCCATTGATTTTTGCTTTAAAATCTCCCATAATCATTTGAGATCATAATTTGGGATTTCATTTATCACATTCTGCAGTAGATCGTAGAACACATCTTTATCTTGAACTATTCTGCTGGTGCGTAAAACTGACAACTGTCATCCAGACCCGTCTAGAGCAGAACCTTGCTGTAATAATTCTACTGCTAACAAGTGTCCAACCATCAAGGGCCTTTGTCGCTTGCACATGGTGTTTTTTGTGACCAGGGTTTACGAACATTTTCCTGTTTTCTTGGATCTTTTGGTTCCCTATTCTGTGTGTTTTAACTACTCCAAGTGTACTGAGTTTGTACTTGTCAAACTCCTTCATCAACTGTAATAACTTCTCATCTTCCAGTATTGTTCGGATGTTCCATGCAGGGATGAGAATTATCCGCTTTTTTTAAAGCCGAATTGGTCATTTTTGAGATCAATGCAAATTCGGTGGACAAATTTTTTGGGGTGGTGGTTTATCGACAGGAGCGCTGTCATCACTGGTCATATTTTATCCAAACCGGCACAGTGCTCCTCTCAGTTTGTTTATCTGTGCAGTTGTTGATGTCGCCTAGTGGAGGGAAACACAGCTGTTTCTAGTTTATTGCACGTCTCAGGCATCGTAATATAATATGCCAGTCCGGTCATCTCGCCGTGGCACAGCGAGCAAAGGTGAGATTATCAACAGAAGTGAGTAGCACCTGGTAAATTTTGACATCAAAGCAAATAGAACAGTGACGATTGGTTGTTTCAAAAGCTAGGCCAAATGTACTGTCTAACCACAATGCAACTTTATATAGGGATTCTCCTATAACAAAGATAGTGTTCATAGTTAAACGTAAAACGTTCAGTAAAACGTTCGTTCCTGCATAAGTTTTGTAAGTGTCCGCCTTCAAGTTATTGTCGAATTTCGCCCTGATATTAAGAGCTGATGCTAGCATGCAGACCCGTTTGCTAGGTGAGGGACTTTTTGATGCGTTTTATTAGGAATGTATGCTGCAGACCACTCTCTCACACACTTGCGCACACACACACACACACACACACACACACACACACACACACACACAGTTGATGAATTTCTATATTGGTCTGTTAATGCAGGTATGGAGACATTTATGTATTTCTTAAATACTATTAAAATATTAAATTAGTGTTAGAATGAGATTTTGTATTAAGGCACCCTATGCTTTAAAACGTTGCATATGGAGCTGCTTTGTAAATGTATTTGCATATTAATGCATATGTTAATTTCAGAACAGGAAAATAACTAAAATACTGGATTTTGGACATCAGATTGTTAAATTGGTCTCAGACATTTTCTTTCAGATGTAATTTTCTTGTGATTATGTATTTTATTTTATTGTAAAATATATATTTGTGTTATTTGAGATACACTTTAAAAAGAAAAAAAACATATGGCAATATTTTGATATTTTCTGTGCCCATGTGTGTGCCAAGTTTTGTGAGTTTTACAAAATCTCAAGGTCAGTCACAAGTACTTCCTCTCTCACATCAAAGGTTCGATTTCACCGCTCAGCCAGAAAAACAGTTCATTGTGAAGTCACAATTTACCACACATTGCCATTAAGGTCTTTAAACTTTCCTGAAGATTTTTGAGACGCATCAGGTCAGGTGAAATCGGAGCAGGACCTCACTACATAAACTTGTTACTTGCACAAAATTTCACTTAGCCAGTAGGTGGCACTTGACAATCACAGCAAACTGTAACGTGCTTGTGTTTAGAGCGGGACTGTTATTAACCCTCTGAAGTTTGAGACAGCTGTGGTAATGTATGTGTGAGTTACAGTGTTTTGCAGTGTTTTTTGAAAAATGTTGAAATGTCTAGATTTTGCTGCCCTGTTGTAACCACATCCTCTTACACAAACGCACAATATTCACAAGACCTTATCAGTGAAGGTAATATATGATTTTGTTGCAATTTCCTGTTTCTAGTTGGTGGTGCCTATAACTACTTTTATTCTTTTTTTACTTTAAAGTCTTATAATGCCTAAAAAGTTTGGGCCAGATTGAAAAATAAAGAAACACAGTTATGACCACTTCCTATTTGTTGGCAGTTTTGGTGAAATTTGCTGCACTCTGATAGCCACACAGTATGCTGAAAAGTCTGCCTGAAAAAGTTTTTTACTTATGGATTGACCAAATTTCAAATAGATAAGGCAAAAATTCATAGTACCTCAAGGGCAGTCGCAGCACACGTGACCAAGTGTTGAACAGGACTGATATGAGTGATGTTTCATCAAGTACCGTATTTTCTGCACCATAATGGGCACAGGATTATAATGCGCAGTCTCAATTACGGGATCTATTTCTGTACTTAACCCATACATAAGCCACACCGTATTATAAAGCACATGCTACAACATACAGTCTTCCGAAAAAGGTAACAAAAAAGGTAACGGAAGCAAAACAGTGAGTTTAGTTGAACTTTATTCTACTATATAACAATACACTCACATTATTTTTTTAATCAATCTTCTCCCACAAATCCATCAAAGTCCTCATCTTCTGTCTGAATTGAACAGCTAGACAATTTTGCCATCAAACATGAAGCGTTTCCTCTCATAAAGTCAGTCTTGTTACCAGGTGGCTGTTCAGCAATGATGCCGGCTTTCGCAAAACACGGACAACAGTTAAAGCAGAGACCTTACCCCAGGCATCCACAATCCATTCACATATGGTGCCGTAACTCGCCTGGCGCTGCCTCCCAGACTTAGTAAAGGTGTGTTCGCCGTCTGTCACCCATCGCTCCCACGCCACTCGCAACTTCACTTTGAATGCCCTGTTTACACCAGTGTCCAGTGGTTTTTTCACAGTAGCGGCGAGATGGGTGTGCATGGAGTTGCAGATCAACAGGGACGGTGATGCGTGGAAAAAAACATCTGGTCTTTTTACATACACCTCTGTCAGCCACTCTCTTATTTTCTCATCGTCCATCTAGCCCTTTTGATTGGCCTAAACGATGACTCCGGCTGAAAACTTTTCTTTTGGCAGCGTCATCCTCTTAAAAATGACCATAGGTGGTAGTTTCTTTCCATTACCGTGGCAACCAAGAACAAGAGTAAAAGCCGACTTCTCATGCCCCGTGGTGCGTATCGATACCATGTTGGTCCCCTTTTTCTCCACAGTATGGTTCAAGGATGTCAAAACTGAGGGGGACCTCATCCATGTTGGTAATGTGGTCGGGCTGGATCTTTTTGTCTGTAATTTTGTTACTGCAGTAGGTGCGGAAGATGGCCAGCTTTTCTTTGTAATCCGCTGGCAGTTGCTGCGTGACAGTAGTCCTTGCGTGGACGGAGAGATAACGCCATTTCATAAAACGAAAGCACCAAGACGGACCTCCTTGGCCGTTCCCTTAATTCCAACAACGTTTTCTAGTCTATCAAGGAGAATTGTATGATCAATAGTGTCAAAGGCTGCA
>JAOUQZ010043315.1:0-13308 GCA_028564935.1 Neosilurus hyrtlii | reverse complement strand
TATATATATATATATATATATATATATATATATATATATATATATATACGTACACATACACGCACACACACACACACACATGTGTATGTATATATATATATATACGTACACATACACGCACACACACACATGTGTGTATATATATATATATATATATATATATATATATATATATATATATATATATATTGTTGTACATACACATATATACATACACATGTGTGTGTGTTTGTGTGGGTGCGTGTATGTGTAGACATGTGTGCGCTCAATAAAAAAATATAACTATCATCAGGTATAAGCATGCCTACATTTGGAACAGCCAATTAGTTTATTGTGCATGTCTTTGGACTGTTAGAGGAAACCAGAGTACCCAAATAAGCCCATGCAAACACATACAAACTCCACACAGAAATGCCCTTGCCGAGCCCGGAACTTAAACCCAGGACCTTCCTACTGTGAGGCAGGCATGCTAACCACTATGCCACCGAGAAATTATATATGAACAAAATCTACCAGAGAGAAGATAGTTCCTGTCTGATTATAACATTTTTGCCAGATTTTAAGACACACTCCAAACCCAAGAAGTAACTGTAGTCTAAAACTGAGAGTATATACAATTTGCGAGTTAACAGACTTGAACGATATTATTATAGAAGGACAGACTTTGTTGAAAATTTAAGTCATGTCGCCTTCATTGAAGGCACGGTGGCATGTTCTCCACTGCATGTTCTCCCTGTGCTTGCATGGGTTTGTTCCAGGTACTCTGGTTTTCTCCCACAGTCCAAAGACATGCACATTAGGCTAACTAGCTGTTCCAAATTGCCCCTTCATCTGAGTGTAAATGGTTGTGTGTGTTGGCCCTGCAATGAACTGGCGATCTGTTCAGGGTGTACCCTGTCTTTGTCCAGTATCAGCTGAGATAGGCTTGTCTCCCCGTGACCATAATAGGATTAAGCAGTTCAGCAAATGAGTGAGTGAGAGAGATGGCTCCTTCATGAGATTGACATCATTACATTATTTTGAATACATACATATAATTTTATTAGTGACTTACCAAAATGTAGTACAACTATAAATCAGAAAAAGTCAAGAGGGTATGAAACAAAGGCAGAAAGTTGTCTACCCACAGACCACTTAGGGGGTGTTACTGATATAGTTGACCTGTGCATATGTTACAGTCAGATTGAGCAACCAGTCAGTTCATGAAGCTCCTAGTCATTTCGTGAAATTCCTAAAACCTTTAGTCAGTCATTTCGTGAAATGACAAAGTTTTAGGACTTTTGTGAAATGACTGGTTTCACGATCTGACTGTAACATAATATACACTTGTAGGTTTCAGGGTGGGGCACTTTAGGGATAGTAATGAGGTAAAACAATTAAATAATGATGTGACCTGAAAAAGGTGATGTAAACAGATATTTACTACATGATTCGGTACAAAAGATGCATTAAGTAAAGACCCAGTCAGTGTACTTCCATTCTATTAATACTTTTCCAGATGTTTTTATTTTTAATTTTGAGAAGAAAAATGCAGGCAGCATGGTGGTGTACTGATTAGCACTTCCACCTCACAGCAAAAAGGTCTCGGGTGAGTTCCGGGCTCGATGAAGTCGTTTCTGTGTGGAGTGCACATGTTCTCCCTATTCTTGAGTGTGCCGTGTTTAAGACTTATTTAAGATTAGGCGAATTGGATATTCTCGATTGCCCCAAGTGTGAATGTGAGTGTAAACTGTTGTGTTTGTGTTGGCACTGTGCTGGTCTGGCAAGCTGTACCTGTCCTTTGCCCAGAGTTGGTTAGGTTGGGCTTCAACCTTACAGAAACCCTAATAAAGGACAATAAAGGATAAAATGGTTTGGAAAATGAAAATGAAATGAAAAAAATAAATGTTACAATGGCACTATTGCACTTTCAATATCTGCCTCCTTATAAAATGGGGCAAAATAACATCTGAAACACTTATCACTTGGTCACTTCAGTCCTCAACATCTTTTAAATGTAAGATGGAATGGCAGCATTACAAATCTGTAAATGATTTTACCTTCCCAGCAAATGTTTTGGGTGGTACTGACTACTTGCGTGGATTTCCTCCAGGTACTCCGATTTCCTTTCACAGTCCAAGGACATGAACATTAAGCTGCTCCATTGAGACATGCACATTAAGCTAACTGGCTGGTCCAAATTGCCCCAAGATGTGAGACTATTTGCCTGAATCAAAATTTAGATGTCTTTATTTCAAAAATTAAAAATTTTAATAAAATAAAATGCATGAGAAAAAACATTAAATAATATTCTGCTGTGCAATCAACACAGGTTGGAGATTATTTATAATCCTTGTTTTCTCTTGTACGGCACTTTCCGGACTAGAACTCGAACCATCATAAAGAATGAATGAGGTTCAGCCAGAATAACTCATAACCACACACAAGGGCTTTCATCATACTGCGGCGTTTTATCCCAGTGCTCAGTTCAGCCTTCACTCCCTGCTAGAGGAGGTCGGTCCAAAGGCTGCCCACTTGTGCTGCGACTCTGTTAATAACAGCCTTTCCATATGCGAATGCAGAGCCTCATTTTCAAGGAGGCATCTACTCTCCGTTAATGACATAAAAGATAGGGAAAAAGGTGCAATACTATATTTACATTGAGAGCAAGGCTACCGTCAACCTGTTTACTTGTCACTGAAAGCGGACTCAAGCATGTAAACAGGGCTTTAGTTATTCTAAATGTTTAAACACTATAATTGGGTATTAGTCACAAAAAAAAACACTTCCTCATTTGCCGAACCACTTAATCCTAGCAGGGTCATGGGGAGGCTGGAGCCTATCTCAGCTGACACAAAGCGAAGGTGTGGTACATCCTTAATAGCTCGTCATACTATTGCATGGCCAACACACACACACACACACACACACACACCCACACGACCATTCACACTCACACCTATAGGCAATCTTGAGCAGCCAGTTAGCCTAGCATGCATGTTTTTGGACTGTGGGAGGAAAGTGGAGTATCCAGAGGAAACCCATGCATGCACAGGGAGAACATGCAAACTCCACAAGGAAATTCCTGTGACTCTGTCACCCACAAATAAACCAAATGCACATAAACATGGAGTTTGTACATTATTTTTAAAAAATGGTCCTTCTCCATTACTCAGGTAAGCACCATTACTCAGGTTACTCAGGAAAGAACTAACACATTCTATAAGGTGACACCTCACCTCACCATGGAAGGAACAGACTTTCAAAGAAGAAAGAATTACACTTCCATTACCACCCACTTCTCAATAATTATCCCTAGCTTTCTCCTACGCAAGAGCTCCACAGAGGCGCAGTAATGAAGACGGGGCAGTACTGTGAGTGTGATGCTGGGTCACTGCCACGAGGCCAATGGTGTTAACATCCCTGCTGTATTTTGTGCCCCCACTTGTCAGTCTACTTCCGAGGAGAAATTGTGAGGACAAATGTCCTCCTGTTATAATTACCCTCTCTAGGTTAAATGGGTCTGAAAGTACACGTGGAGCTTGAGATAAAAAACATTAAAAATGCATGTGGTACCTAATTTTTTTTTTGTTTAACTCTGGATTTTGTGCACCATGAATAGCTTTTAATAAAAGCAGCAGTAAAGTGTACAAAACCTCCATGTGCTCTTTCCTTGCACTGTGCATCAAAGAAATAGAATTTGTATAATAGGAGTAATATTATACAATCTATCCTTTCTATCCTCCTCCAGTAAACACCAAGCCAATGAATTGGACATTAATAACAAAGTTGGGATAGAAAAATAAAGATTACAAAGGATTAACAAAATGTTAAAACTTGAGTAGTATTATATTATTGCATATTCCCTTATAAAGGAATTAAACTGAAAAGATACAGCAGCGACGGCATGGAGGTGTAGTGGTTAGCACGTCCACCTCACAGCAAGAAGGTCCTGGGTGGAGTCCTAGGCTCTGGAGTTTCTGTGTGCAGTTTGCATGTTCTCTCTGTGGGTTTCCTCTGGGTACTACGGGTTCCTCCCACGGTCCAAAGACATGTGCATTAGATTAACTGGCTGTTCTAAATTGACCCTAGGTGTGAATGGTTGTGTGTGTGCTGGCCCTGCTATGGTCTGGCGAGCTGTTCAGGGTGTGCCTCTCTTCACCCAGAGTCGGCTGAGATAGGCTCCAGCCTCCCCTAATAGTAGGATAAAGTGGTTCAGCAAACAAGTGAGTGAGAGATGAGATACAGCAACAAAGCATGTATGTATGGAGTCTCTACCACATGGATACCAGGTGGATGCAACTAAAAAAAAAGGATGATGAATAATTCTTTAATGAAAAAGTTTGAACTAATTAAATTAATAAGCAGGTACAGCATGTCACAGCTACTACAATTTAAAGCAAATATCTGGAACAGCCTGGCATCCATCACCTGCCATCCCCCACAATGTCTCCTCCTCTCTCTTTCTCTTTCCTTCTCATTAAAACTTGTAGCAAGTTGCTCTCTGGAGAGGTTTAAAAACCTCTGTGTGCTAGTACCAATCATCAAATAGCAACTATTTCCTATATATATAAAAAGCTTTCCTTTACAAAGGGATGATTATTTTTTTACACCCATATTGCACACACAAAGCAACAACTAAAAAGTTTGTGCATTTGTTTTTCATTCCAAAGATGTCCACATAATCACTGAAAGGAACAGACATTCAAAGAAGCTGGCTGTGTATTCTTATCACTCACTCATTTCCTACTAGGGTTGGGGGAGGCCGGTACCCATTTCAACTGACACTTGGGGAAGGCTGGGTACACCTCAAACAGCTCACCAGACCATTGCAGGGACACATATACAGCAGCAAGTCAACTCACACCCACACCTAGGGTCAATCTGGAACAGCCATTTAGGCTAATCTTCATGTCTTTGGACTACGGGAGAAAACCAGAGTACCCAGGGGAAACCCATGCAAGCATGAGAACATGCAAACTCCACACAGAAACACCAAACTCAAACCCAGGACCCGAGTGAGGTGGACATGTACTATACCAGTTTGTCGCCCTGTGTGTCCTCACACAGAAAAAGAAAAGCTGTGAGCCAAGCAAGCCAGAATCTTTTTAAAATAATAATAAAATTACTGTAATGAAAATTCACCAAACATAATTACCCATGAACACGTTACAGATTTTATAACTGGCCAAAAAGGGTCTCTTATAAGGATGACCGATCTAAAGGCCACAGAATATGCATGAGTATCAAAGGGCCTATTTGCATACTGAGACTTATCTAAAATGAATTAGCAAGTACATCCACAATAAAATTACCATAAAATATCCTTCAGTCAAACTACATGGGTGTTTTTCTTGGAAAATGTTTTTTAATAACAAATCAAAAATCTATGCAGAAGTGCACTGTGGAAAAAAGCTTGACAAGGGTGACAGCAAGTTGAATCATGACCATAAAAATCAGAAACAGAACCATGAAAATGTAATTTATTCCATTTATATAAGATTTTCTACCTCTTCCTTTGTTATTCTCCTCTTCTTTCCTGTAGCAGAAACTAATGCAACAATATAGGAACCCTGAAAAGCGTGCAGAGCTCCTTGTCAGTTTCAAACCCTCGAGTATGGCAGAAGTAATAAAAAGAGATTTATGTATTGCTCCTCTGTGGAATGATCTGCAGTTTTTAGTGTTGCTGCCATTTACAGATACACATGCATATCTATGTGCTATAATGTTTTGTTATCTTTGACTTTCCAACCTTTCAATTTTGTTCAAAAAATCCATGGTAAACAGAATCTGAAGGGTGAAAGTTCAGGGTAGGTAGGTAATTTGTGTTATTATGTGGATATATAACAGGTAACAAATTTCTGCTCGAATGTATGGTATGTATAATACATAATGGAGAATTAAATTTAGATTTATCAGTCAAAGACTAACTAAGGCAAACATTTCAGGCCAAAAGTTTAAAGGGGCCCATTCAAATACCAGTTATATTAAAGATGAAATACAGTGATATCTCTTGGAATTAAAATGTAATCAGCCACAATGTCTTTCTGAAACCATTTGCTTACTCCTGTACACCAGTGTCAATGACCCCTGTATGAGCACCATCATCTGGAGAATGTAAGCAGCACACACATGCCATCTGGAGGCAAGAGTTGCAAAATATTGTTAAAATAAGATGGCGATCATCAACACACATATGACACATGGAGAATTGGTAACCCAAAAAATTGGTTAGTTTTAAGTGACTTCAAATGGGTGATCTGAGAGAGAGAGAGAGAGAGAGAGAGATTAAAATCATATGCCTTTTAATTTTTTAACACTGGATGTCAGACTTTTGTTGTTTCACTGAATCGGTGTTGCACTGCCAAGTTATCGTGGATTATAATGACAAGTAAAGAGCACCAAAACAGATAAATAAAAGGTGCTATACCCATGAGCAGGGGTGGTTTTACGAGTTATGTGGCAACATAAAGAAAAGCAAACTAAAACAAGACTTTAATTTTTTTTTGTATATTTTAACCATTACTATTATTAGGCAGGTCAGGCAAGCTCTGGGCACTTCGAAGCACTTTGAAGCTCTGCGCACTTCGAACTTCTCCAAATGTCTAGGCTTTGATCTTGATGAAAGGCAGGGAACACCCTGAACAGCTCGCGGGGTCATCGCTGGACCAACACACACACCAATTCACACTCACACTTACTGGGAATTTGGAACAGCCCATCAGCCTAATTCCATCTCAAATTTACCACCACTTATTTCTCAAATGTCCCATTCTATTTAGCTCTGCTATTACCAAATATACTAACAACCTTCCCACATTAGTATAAAGAGATGGTGGAGATGTGGAATGGAGATGTGTTTGAATCTGCCAGGTTCTTGGTATGTCACTTTTTTTCAGTCATGACAGCAGCACTGTAAAGTACAGGATTACTGTAACTCATATGTCTGAATAATCAGGTCCATGGACAAGACAGGTAAACTGATTAAAAAACATTCTGTATGATTAAATACACACTCACCATCTTTATCAGCTCTCCGGAATATCTGTAAAGTAAAAAGAGGCATAATTACATAAGTATAATATTGTTCTTGTTGTCAAAAGAAACAAAGATTTAAAAATAACTGATGTCTTTATTTAATAATAAATATACAGCTCCCAGATTGAGTGTCAGTGCAGTTGAAATGTGAAAAGATCATGAGAAACAAAAACGGAGTTACTGTGCTACCCAGGCGGACGTGAAATAGAGTTCAGCTTGGTGGAAAGAACAATTGTTATATCTGAAAAAGTAATTCCATCCATCCATTATCTACACCAAGTATTCTTCAGAGTGGTGTGGGAAGCTGGAGACAATCTATCACAAGGATGACACAAATTGCAGATATAGGTATATTCACTCCTACAAGCGATTCAGAGTTGCCAGTTGACCTAAACTGTATGTCTTTTGACATAAGAAGAAAACTAGATTACCCGAAGAAAACTCATGTAAGCATGATGAGAAAACTTCACACACAAACATCCCAGTACACCATGAGGTTCAAACCCATAACCTTCTTGATGTGAAGTGACAGTGTTAGCTACTGCACCCTCATGCCACCCCAAATGTAATTTGTGCATCTTTAACAAATGATGTCCACTGCACAAAACAAAATGTTATTTTTAATTCCACTCCATGAAAAGAAATGAGCTCTACTGAGGAACTATAAAAATGTATATAAAGAAACTGTAACAAAGTTATGGCATGAGAATCCATATGCTTCTGCATTTTCTATTAAACCAAATCAGATGCAAAAAAAAAAAAAAAAAAGAAAGAGAGAAAGAAAGAAAAAAGTGCTTTTCTCTGTTCTAAACAAAACAACCTGCTGCCTACGCATACTCTTACAGATAACGTTCTGTCAGTAAACACACAGAAAAGCAATGCAAGCCTTTAGTTACGGCTGCATCTGAGATATTTATTTCTCTCCGTCAAAAGAGGAAGGAGCAACCAGGCCCACTAACATTCAACTAAGTACACAAAGGAAAAATATCTTGCTGGTTGACATTTACATTTTTTGTATCATTATTGTGCCAGTATCAATTTACCCCCCCCCAAACAAAAAAAAAAAACAAAAAAAAAAAAACAAAAAAACAACAACACTATATACTCGATATAGCTATACAACAATATAATCTATATAGCTATAATGATATAATCTATATAGATATATAATCCCAATTGATTGTTTGTGTTTTTCTTCATGTAAGTTTATTAATAATGATCAGAGAACTGTGAACATCGGTTTAGAGTTGAATCAGGAGGCTGAAGTAAAACAGAACATGTGCTCTGGCAGTTGACCTGACACATTTAGATCACATGTTAAATGCAAGTTCATTTTAAAAGGTAAATGAAATTTGCATCCAGCATGTAGAGACTGGGCAAATCTATTAGTTCTCCAGTCAAACAATGTTAAGTCAGATAATGTAGGTGACCCAGTTTGGCTTCACTTCCTAAAAGCAAAAGGGGGACATAACCCATAAAGTAAAAGGTATGCAATGCCCTCCAGAATAATTGGCATACTTGATGAATATATCATTTTCTGAACCGATTAATCCTAATTACGGTCATGGGGAGGCTGGCACCCATCTCAGCCAACTCTGGGCGAGGGCGGGGTACACCCTGAGCAGTTCACCAGACCATTGCAGAACCAATACACACACAACCACTAACACTCACAATTAACCTAATGTGTATATTTCTGAAATGTGAGAGGAAACCAGAGTACCTAGAGGAAACCCATGCAAGCACAGGAAGAACATGCAAACTCCACACAGAAACACCTGAGCCCGGGAATCAAACCGAGGCCTTCTTGAGGCAGTCATGCTAACTGCTGTGCCACTGTGCCACCAGATACACAAAGGATTTCTTTAATAACTGTGTATGTATCATCTATATAGATGACACTCTGATATACTCCCAGACAGAAAGAGAATATAGGTTAGATACATGCCATTCAAGGATGCCTCATTGATCCTATATGTAAAATTGGAAATGTGTACATTTCTCAATAAAATTCCTTGGTTATATCACAGATAAAAATGTGTTTCTGACAGTGAGAAAATGTGTTAGTTGTAGGTGAGCAAACTTCTCTAAAAGACAAGGTACCACTGCCAAATTCTTCCCATTTACATTCTACTTGAGAAAACTCTTCCAGGCAGAACAAAATTATGACTTGGGAAACTGGAAATTGCTGATAATGAAAGCAGCCCTCCTGGAAGGATCCAGGTATCTCTTTGTGCTGATCATTGCCCACAAAAAAATCTGAGTATACAAAGAAAAAGGTTCCCAAGCCAGGTGAGCCCTGTTCCCCACTTTGACTTCGTAGTCACCAACAATCACTGCCATACCCATAGGCATGATTAGTTACCAACAGGAATTTTGCACCCTCTCCATGTATCCCTAAAGTTCTGGTTATACTTTGCCGCAGGTTTCATAGTTCCTCTCTCCTAATCCAGACCTGTGCACCCCAATATCATGCCTATCAGTATTCTTACGAAAAACTATCAGTATTTTTCAGTTGCTGCAAGTACTTCATCTGTATTACATAATTAGTGATTACCACCAAATTTATATACCAACAAACCAAAAATAATGTTAATACTTCAACTGATTATTGGAAATTTATAAATCTTACAAAACTTTAGCATGATAACTTGCTTTCATCTCCCAGTAAGGATCTGTAGCACAATATAGCACATTTTCTGTAAACTCAGAATAATTAAATAAACAAACGTACAAATAAATGATTTTATAAATAAGAAAAATAACTGAAATTTAGCAGCGTAGCTAAGTAATTTAATTTCATTCAAAATCAGCATCTGTGGCCATTTATATGGTAAAGGTGGATTTTATGGTGAACAATATATTGTAAAATCTATTAAATTAAATATATGAAATATATAAAATTACACAGATGTAAATGAACATGATGCCTCAAATACACCTGTTTAAAATTCTAAAATTTCTGCAAACAAGAATGCAGCAAAAGAAACAAAATGGCTGTCCTAAGCGATGGGGGGCGTCGAGTCTAGACACTTCAAGGTCGACTTGACATATGATGTCATGAGGGACCAATCAGAACAAGGTCAAGTTGCGACATGATGTCATAATCAGTGCACATGTGTTAACAGGCATGCAGCCTTTTCAATCGCTCCTGCCCTTCCCATACTTTTAACTCTTTTTTTTTTTTATTGAACTTTTTTTTTCTTGTATTTTTTGTCTTATTGTCTATAAGATAAGATAATATCCTTTATTAATCCCACAACGGGGAAATTTCACTGTTATAGCAGCTCAACAACTAGACATAAAAAGAAAACATTTAAGTAATAACCAAAGCTAAGTTAAAGCACACAAAGACACAAAAAATAAAAAGAAGAAAAATAACATCAGTAACATCAGTACTCCTGTGATTTGAAAATGTTTGTTGCAATACCAGAATTTATAAAACAGCGTATGAAGGACCTGTAAAAGCGCTCCTTTGTGCACCTTGGATGTCTGAGTCTCCATAGGAGACGACAGATGCCACCAGAGTCTCATAAAATGTTCTCAGCAGTGACCTGCACACACCAAAAGATCCCAGCCTTGTCAGCATGTAAAGACGACTCTGACCCTTCTCGTTTGGGCCACTAGTCTGAAGTGGTTGGGCTCCTTGGGGCATGAAATTTTAGAGACTGGAACCACACAAGGCATGTTCCACAGAACTGGAACTCTTTCCAGACTCAAGCTAAGGTTGAAGATGTAACAGACCACTTGTCAGAGCTGGTGTGCACAGTCCTGAAGGAGTCTGGAGCTAATGCCATCTTTTTTGGAGCTAATGCCATTTTATTATCCCTGGTACAGCAGCTCACATACTGGTGGAATTTGGGGAGAGTGGCAGACAGGGAAGCGTGATTAAAGTCCCCGGTGATGAAGAGAAAGGCTTGAGGATGCTCTGTCTGAAGCTGTGCCACAACACTGTGGAAAAGCTTGCAGGCCACATCAGCGTTCGCAGAGGGAGGGATGTAAGCCATTATTGCGATGACATGTGAAAACTCCCTCAGGAGGTAGTAAGGTCGGATGCTCACAGCCAGCAGCTCAATGTCCTTGGTACATCATTGCTCCTTCACATGAATATGTCCAGGGTTTCACCACTTGTCATTCACAAACAGCTGAATCCTCCCACCCTTCTTCTTACCACTCTTCCTTGTATTTCTGTCCACTGTAATGAGATGAAATCCTTCCAGCTGTACCAGTAAGTCCGGGATGAGGTCGTTCAACCAGGTCTCTGTAAAGTGCATTAAGCTGCTCTCCTGGTACTCCCACTGTAGCCTCGTCAACGCTGCTAGCTCTTCCATCTTGTTCGGCAGAGACCTTACATTTCCCATAATAACAGATGGAAGGAAGGGTTTGTACCATCGTTTCCATTTGCAGCGCTTAACACCAGCGCTACTTCCTCTTCTTCTCCTCCAAAGTTCAGCAGGGATCACCGGTCTCTCCCCGGGGGTTAGCCTAACCTGGCTAAGCACCAGGAGCTGCTCCTGAGTGTAAACAACTGAAGCATGGCTGAATGTGTTGGCTGAATGCGTTGGCTGACACAGAGTTTAAAAATAAAGTAAAAAACACAAGACCAGTCTCATCCGCTTCACATCTAAGTGTGGGCATAAGCAGGAGCAACTAGTATTGACCCCTGATCTGATATGGGGACACATCGCTTATAATACAGTCAACCGGCCCACTGAAGTGCACAATGACTCACCGCTGTAGGCATCTCATAAGGATGAGGAAGGACTTGTTCAGTGTGCTTCAAACTCAGCCAAACTAAAACATTCTCTTCCTGTGTTTGTAAAACAGTATCCGCTGTCGGAGGATAAATCTAAAGGGATCGATGACATCATCATCTCGCTACTGAAGCAAGGGGTTATTAATGTGTAAGTTCCTACAACACCCCTGTGAACCCAGTTCCCAAACCCAACGGGACCTGGAGATTCACCCAAGACTTACGTAAGATCAATGATATTGTGATACTTGTTGCCCCTGTAGTACCTGATGTGGTTTCTGTCATGGCATCTATTCCATGCCATCATTCTTATTTCTCTGTAATTGATATCTGTTCTGCCTTCTTCAGTGTTCCTGTAGATAAGCAGACTCAGCCTCTTTTGGCGTTCACGCACCGGGGCAAACAGTATACCTGGACATGCCTTCCCCAAGGCTTTATTGACTCACCTGCCGTCTTTGCGGCTGTGGTAAGAGATGCAATCTCTTTAGCGACCTGACCCTCCCTGTGAACTCTATGGTCCTCTGTTACGTGGATGATATCCTTGTATCTGCGGCATCCCAAGAGGGTTGTAAAATGGCCACCCTCAATGTGCTGACACATCTATGTGCTAAGGGTTTTAAAGTGTCCAAGTTTAAACTACAGCTTTGCCAAGAGACTGTAAAATACCTGGGGTTCGAGATCTCAAAGGGGAGTAAGCGGCTCTCCCAAGATAGGATAAAGGTCATTCTTTAAACCAAGTGTCCTGTAACTAAGCATTCTCTGCTTGTTTTCCTGGGACTCATTTGCTTATTTACTCATTTATTGGCTGAGATTGTACACACCACAAGCATCTGCCCTGACCTTTCGTCCAACCTGTTAGAGGGAGGAGACATTCTTTTTGTAGATGGCTCTTGCTCTAAGTCTTGTGATGGTGCTTTCCTCTGCGGGTACTCCATGTGTGCTCCTCCGGATACTATTGTCGAATCTTTTGCGTTGCCCATCTCTTCAGCTCAAGCTGCAGAGTTATTTGCACTAATGCGGGCTTGTGTGTTATCAGAGGGAAGGGATGTTTCTATCTATACCAACTCACGCTATGCTTTTGGCGTTGCTCATGATTTCGGACGCATTTGGCAGTCTAGAGGTTTCTGCTCCACTGAGGGAAACCCCATCTCTCATTCATCCTTAGTTCAGGACCTCATTAATGTGTGCTACCTTCCTTGTCTACTTGCGATCATCAAAGTTAAGGCGAACTTATCTGGGGAATCTCCGGAAATTAAGTGTAATTCCCTTGCCGATCAACGAAGCAAAGCATGCGGCACAGCTCCAGACCTTTTTCCCTTTGCAGGGCCTGCCGTTGTCGCCCGACATTTCCTATATGGTAAGCGCCATCATTCCAGATTTAGATCTACATTCCGTTCAAGGATCCGCCATGCCCTCCGACACTGCTTATTGGCAGTCTTTCTCGGCAACAAAAATCAAAAATCAAAAATCCATTAGCACCTATCTCACTTATTAAGAGGCAATTTGCAAAATTATTTCAGTTCTAGACATTTTTCATG
>JAOUQZ010043314.1:0-13308 GCA_028564935.1 Neosilurus hyrtlii | reverse complement strand
TATTCAAACCCCTCCATTTCAAACCCACTTCAATCTCAAACCCAAACGTCTTCAGTGTATTGCAAAAGCGAAAGAATTGTCCTTCTAATACTTTTAGAGGGAACTCTAGGTGGCATGGTCAGACAGATGTGAAAGAAAGATCCCACCACTGGACTCAGTGGAAACATGTTCTTCAGAGTGATAAAATCCAGTATGGTCGACTATCTGGATGCCTGATAGACAAAATAACAGGACGTTACATTTCGGAATACACTGCATCAGCAGTACACTATGCTTAAAGAGGTATAAAGGTCTGGGTCTAGGTCTATTGAAGGGCAGTGTTATTTATACAAAATTTATAATATTACAACATATTCTATTTTAAATAATTGTATGCTTCCAACTTCAGCAGACATATGTATGAGCAAGGCCCTTTCCTATTCCAGGATGACAAAGCCCCGTGCACAAAACAAGCACAATTAAGACATGGCTTGACATTTCAAAAGGTTGTGGAAGGGAACCCTAGTGGTCTTGTAGCAAAATCTTGTAGAAAGCTTTCTAGGAAGATTGGGGACAGTTAAAGATGCAAAATGATGCCCAGCTCCATATTAGTGCCAATATTTGAATTGGGGTGTCTGACATGCTCATGTGGGTGTGACAGTCATTCAAAATTTGCCCGCAATATGCTGTATTTCTTTACTGTGCTTTTCAGAGGTCCTCTGAATCCTGCTTACAATTTTGTTTTATTATTCTAACATTCTCTGGAAGCCCTAGAACTGTGATTTGCATTTCCCATGAGTGTTCTTCGTTTTGAAGGCTAGCATTACCCTTAAGTGTTGGGAAGCCAGGTCATTAATGGGATTTTTTTTGTTGCCATGGAGATGAACAATATTAGTTTCAGATTTGTCTCACCTAGAGTATCTCTATCTTCAGCTGTTCATTACAAATAAAGCATGAGTAAAACTAATGCATGTACTCTTTGTCATGATTTAAACAAACAAGCAAACCAAGTTCAATTACATGGGAAGCGTAAGTGTTCCCTTACATTCAATTAAAATCAGGTGTTGCAGATTAGATTCCATTGGTTAGAACCTCCTGAAGTATTAACCTGTGTTATTTATACCTGAAATCTATGGTCTGGTGTGTTCTTTGCTATTTAAATGTGTGACATCATCATGCCAAGATCTAAAGAGTCTCTCTTAAGGCCCTCAAAAGAAATATTGGGCAAGCCATGGAGCCTGGCAAGGGATTTAAATGGATCTCCACATTATTTGAAATAAATAATTCAACTGTAAGAAAATCATCTACAAGGCGTTAGTTTTCAAATGTTTGTCCATTTGTCTAGGATCGGCCCCATCAAATTCAGCCCGAAAGCTCATTCCCAAGGCTGTTTGATGCCAAAAGGAATCTCCATGAATCCCAAAATTTCATCATGGGTTCTGCAGCTAACTGCTGGTGTGAAAGTGCATACATCGACAGTCAAAAAGAGACTGGATTGTATCGAAGAAAAACTGCAGTATGCTAAAAGAGAATTAAATTAAGATAACAGTTTTCTGAAGACCAGAACTTTTGGAATAATGGTTCTGGACAGACTGTATTAATTTGTCCACAGTTACAGTACACATACAGAAGGAGAAACTCAAACCAGCTGTGGAGTATGGTGGTGGAAATGTTATGGTTTAGGTTGCTTTACTGCCTCAAGACTGTGCAGGTTGCAGTCATTAATTCATTCATTCATTCATTCATCTTCTGAATCGCTTATTCCTACTTAGGGTCACAGGGAGGCTGGCACCCATCTCAGCTGACTCTGGGCGAGGGCGGGGTACACCCTGGACAGCTCGCCAGGCCATCGCAGGGCCAGTCATTAATTCAACTACTAATATGTGAATCATATCAAGGACTGCTTAAAAATGATTGGGGGCCACCAGCTTGAAAGTTGAACTGAAGGTGGATCTTTAAGCAGGATAATTATCCTTAACACACATGCAAATCCACCAAGGAAAGGCTAAAAAAAGAAATAGAGGGTTATGGATTGGCCTCATCAAATCCCTCATTTGAACCCCATTGAAATGTTGTGGGGGGTTTGAAAAGTATTTGATCATCTGACAGAAGAGACAGGTATGCAAAAAAATATATATACTGAATAGTCTAAATGAACGTCCTGAACACACACACACACACACACACACACCTGAACGTCCTGTTACTAATAACTCGTGCTCATTTATAGCCTACCTACCATGGCTACCTTATACTGCTTTCATATTAAGACCTGAAAATTCACAAAAATGCACCAGCACTGACAATATAGCTCAAGGACTTATCAATTTTAATACAAAAGGCTGAATTATTCACTCACTGCCTCAAATATACTTCACATATTTCACTTTCCCTTCACCTTCTTTCCTATATTTCTACCTTTTATTCTCTTTTACTTTGTGTCTCGTGGAACCCTGCTTTCTAAAAAAAATAGACATGAAGTCATATCATGGCTATGACTAGGTTCAGGATGTAATTCAGTTGAGAAATAAAGCTTCAAAAATCAATTTATACACTTTGAAACAACATATACACTGGAACTCACTTCAAACTGCATCCCTAATTGGCCAAGACTGCAGAGTCGTCCACTGTATTCTCCACAATCTCTCCTCCCCCATACGTCTACTTCTCTCCCATTCTCTTATTCAGCTTGCAGCATTTCATAGCATGGTACACCCTTCACAGCTCATTCTAAGCCTACAGTCTTTTAATATGCAACCCCTTCCCATGATGGGGGTTAGCTAACAAGAATACCTTGTTTAGGGTTGTGCAGTTTGTCTTAGCTCACCACATTAATACTGAATGTTTTCATGTGGAGATTTCATTTTTGCACACATTTCTCCAAGCCATATGGCTTCACAGCATGAACCACACATTCTTCTGTGACATTACCTCTTGGCTTCCATGCTTCAATCTTGTGTTTGTTGCTGCATTTGCTATTGAATACCAATTTAAAATTTAAAAGAATTTAAAAGATCATTATGGTCAGACCAGAACAACTTGCCTTTTTTATATTTTTATATTTTATTTTATTTATTTTTTTTTTGTATTTGGCTAGACAAATGGAGTCAGATCACACACCTGGAAATAAAACTAACTACTTAAATCCTATTCATTTATTCATTTTCTAAACCGCTTAATCCTAATCAGGGTCGTGGGGAGGCTGGTGACCATCTCAGCCAACTCTGGGCAAAGGCGGGGTACATTTTGAACAGCTCACCCGACCATTGCAGGGCCAACACACATACTCTTATTCACAGCAAGGGGCGATTTGAAACATCCAATTATACTGTTGTGCATGCTCTTGGACTGTACAAGGAAACTGGAGTACCCGGGGAGGACATACAAACTCTGAAGAAACGCTTGAGCCAGGGAATCAAACCCAGGCCTTCTTGCTGTGAGGCGGATGTGCCAACCACTGTGCCACCATGCCTCTAAGTCCTATTTCATTTTTATATTTTATTCATTCATTCATTTTCTGAACCACTTGATCCTAATTAGGGTCGTGGGGAGGCTGGCACCCATCTCAGCTGACTCTGAGCAAGGGCACCCTGGACAGCTCACCAGGCCATCACAGTTTATATATTTTATTTTATAGAGATTAAATTTTCATTTAACAGGTTTTTGTACTGTTTTGGTGCAATAATACTTAACACTAAAGCCTAAAATTAGCCAGTGATCTTCATGTTTTTTCTGCATTTAAGTACACCGGAATTTGTTCACACCACACTCCTTTCAAATGTTTTTTACTCGCGCACTGTATTTGTTCTCAAGCATGAATTGTTTATAATAATGTGATATGAAATCCCTTCCCACAACTGTCATTATAAGACTTCTCATTTTCCTTCTGCAGTCCAATTAATTCCACCTTGCTGCATACTTACCAATCTACCATCAACCTCACACTGAAAAACAGGTCAACCAGAGAGTGCTCACTTTCAACAGTAGATAAAATGTACACTCTATTCAACCACACTGTGTGGCTAAAATCCCACATGACGTTGTACATCCAGCTCCATTCATTTATTATCCTTGTTAATGTGTTTGTGTAGTGTCACTTACAGAACTTTTAAGAAAAATATCATGAAATTTGTCTGTTTACTATTCAAAATGACTTAAACAATGATTTATTTCTGTTAGTAGAGTTTAAAAAAAATAAATACAATACTGTAATGTTTAAGTACCATTTTGTGATGCGATAAACATAATGGTGCCTACTGACTGGAAATGGCTAAGCTAATAAGCTCCAGTTGAAGGCTCCAACAGCAAGAGTTTTATTATGTGGATAAATGCATCCAGCAAGACTGAGCAAGGACAACAAATTATCTTAATGTAGCTTGTCTCTATCTAATATCCCAAACTGCTATGTCATTGTTTCTTTCCAAATTTCACTTAAAACAAAAAAATAATGAATAAACTTTCACTACGGGGCCAGTGGTGGTCTGGTGGACTGATCCAAAGGTCGGGGGTTGAAGCCCCACTATCACAGAGTTGTCACTGCTGTCCCCCCAGTGCTGCTAACTGGGTTATCAAAGGCCAGCCATGTCTTTCACTGTTTATGGTGAGAGGCATGTAAAAGAACCATTGCTGACTTTCCAAAAGTCAGGCTGCATTGCTGTCAGTGTGTTTCTGCCCTGTGAGCTATCCAGAGTGTATTCTGTCTTCACCCAGAGTCGGCTGAGAAGGGCATCACTCTCCCCACGACCCTAATTAGGATTAAGCAGTTCAGAAAATGAATGAATGAATGAACTTTCTTAACATGGCATTAAATTGTGAAGATTGTAACTTTGATTGTTTACAATTCACAGTAGTGTTTTTCAGACCACATCTCTCTGAATATACCTCAAATATGAACATTCAGATACACATAAATCACTGATCAGGAGGTGTTTGGGGATGATATATTCAGATGCTCATATACAGTAGATACGGTGAAAATCTGTGTCTGATACTGAAGCAGTGAGAGCATGATTGCGCACCTTCTGCAAATGGAGAGTAGAGAGGAGGCAAATCCAGCACGTAAAATATTGATAAGTTTCATCTGTGTTTTTATACCTACTTATGTGTGTTCCTTTTGTGTGCTTAGAGACATAGAATGGCCAGTAACCAGAGTGAGTGAGACAAAGACAGAGAAAGAGACAGAGAGATAGTCAGGTCAGGTGTCTATGTATAGTGTGTGCATTTAAAAGCATCAACATATACAGAGGTATAAATGGCATCTGAAAAGTGCCAGGTTTGAGCTATGAGTAAATGAACAGAGTGAACTCTCCTCATGTCTCTGAATCTTCAGTATTCCAAAAAGAATTCTGTTACACACTCAGTTTGGAGAGTATTTATCAAGTGAGCCTAAAGTGATTATAGTGGATAATAATAATAATAATAATAATAATAATAATAATAATAATAATAATAATAATAAAATCCTGTGTATTTTACTTATTACACTATGATAACATGAAAATATTTCTTGAACATTGAAATAACCTTAGGTGATTTTAAGATGTAGGATGTGACTGTGAGTAGCAAGTAATCTCAGAGTTAGTGGTGTGTGCAATGGCTCCAATACTGTGAAATGAATCAAACACACAGCAGGGTCAGGGCAAAGTGAGTAAGCCAACAGGAATTTGGCAAGCCATTAGAAAAAGTTGTACTGAGTTGGGGGGTTGGGGGTAGATTATGTGGCAGAGTTAGCCTAATGATAATATGAATATCAAGGTCAGTGTGAAAATAAGATGTCCAGTACTTTTATGTCTAAGAAAGTAAATATTTCACTATTTTTGTCACTTACTGCGTAACAGCTGTCTCTCTTTCCAACTGCTTATTTTAGGGAAGGCTTGTTTCTTTGCTCCCTAACCTGAACAAAAATGCACTAATGACAAGAGGAAATGGCTCTCTGCTTTTGTTGGTCACAGAAGAGGAAATTTTCTGATGCTTACTCCTGACAGCACTAAGAAAAATAAGCAAAAGTGTAACAACCACCATTAAACCTCAACTAAAGCTCTTATTCTAAATTGCAGCAAACATTCAATTCATACCAGGTAACAAGTATGTGTTTTATATATAGATCAGTAGTAAAATGAATAAACAAACTGTAGAAGTGAAGCTAGGAGAGATTTTATTAAATATTTCATGTCTTTTGGAATCTTTACTTAGGCAAACTTTACCATTAGAGTGAGCTGAATGGGATTTGCTTCATTTACTGTGCAGGTGAAATGAGTTAGGACAGACAGAGAGGTATTCAATATGTCCACATGGGGTACATTGAAAAAACTCCTGTCATAGGATTACAGACACAAGTGCTTAAACAAGCAGGCATCAGGGACTTTGGGTAATTTTCTGGGTGCAGTCAAAGGCTTATAGTTTCTTATGTTGGCTGATTTTTACCCCCTGCTTCTCAGTTCTATTATCACAAGAAATGAACAACGTTAAATGTGATGAACACTCCACAACACGGATGAGCAGTTCGATTAGTTCCCATCCCCACTGCCGACACTGCAGGCTTCCCCCAACCAAAATCTACATATTGCTTTCACTCCTCCTGAGCTTGAAAGTACAAGCTTAATTGTTGTTTTCATGCTCAAGTGGCTAAGTGAGAGACAGACACTGAGAAAGAAAATACATTGACTAACCTCCTCAAACCTGGCTTCATCCTCGCAGTTCTCCAGGATACGTGAGTAGAAAGACAGACCTACAGAGAGGGAAAAAAAGAGCTTGTCTTACCAAGTCCTCTAGGGACATTCCCTGAATTCAAGACTATCAAAATAGACAAATGTGTACTTATTATTGTACATGTCAGCATTTGTTAAATGGTCATATTTTATTAATATCATAAAGCATAACTTATTTTAGAGTCAGGAACATAACAAGACAAGAGTATCTAACATGAATAATCATGCTATGTAATTAGCATTTAAATAGATATATTTATTTCGTCTCCAGCTAAACAAACATACACTGTGAACACAAATGCAGCATAAATGTGACCACCCACGCACACACAAACACTTACGGTAATAATCAGTGGAAAATAATGTAGTAATGCACATCAAATTAGACCAGCAAGCTTATTACTAAGTCACAATTGCTGTTCCTCCTGCCTGCTTGTATCATAGTATGAGTAAGGCTTTCATGTAAGTGGCCAGGGCATTAGGATAGTGGATGCATGTTGGATTAGAATGCAGGTGTGTTAACAAAAGCGCAAAACACAAAAGAATAAAAGATCTGACAAAATAAAAACAAGAGAGAAATATGATATATATATATATATACACAGCCGCTTTTTTAAATTAAAAGTTTGCTGTAGTACACTGTGTATTTACTTAGAATATTAATTTTACTAATAATATAAATTTTATACAAGTGACAAATTTAGGGACAATAATTATGGTTCTGTTATGTTTCTGGGTTAATTTGTTAACATTGTTAACCCATTGGACATTGGGCGAAGATTCACCCTGAACAGCTCACCAGACCATCGCAGGGCAACACACAGAACCATTCATATTCACACCTATGGGCAACTAGATACAGACAGTTTGAATAATTTGCATGTCTTTGAACTGTGGGAGGAAACCAGAGTACCCAGAGGAAACCCACGCAAGCCAAAGGAGATCATGCAAACTCCACACAGATTGCAAAAGCTGAAAAATGTTCTGGGTATCTGTTGTGGTTCAACGTTCAACACATAAGACACATGAAGACACTAAAAAACTATGTTTTTGTTTGGTTTGCCATTTATCCGTGGTTCATGTTTTTTTTTCTCTAAATCAGACCAGTAACTGGTGGTGCTAAAATTGGCCACTCAGCTTCAGAGTTTCATTGATTAAGTAAATTATTCCACCCACCTGAGGTTCAACAGAATAATAAATACTCAAGTCAGAGTATGAGTGATGTAACAAACAATGGGCTTTTAGACAGCTAAATTAGACACATAAATTTATATAATCCTTTAAAGACTGTAAACAAAAGGCCCTCTGGTGATGAACGAAGCCCTAGAGCAGCTCTGTCTCATTGCTCTCTCTTTAGCTGGCTTTTGCAGACAAACACAATGAATGCAACAGCAGTTAGCATAATGCCTCACAAATACAACAGCTTTCAGAATCCTTCAGTTGGAAGATCCCTTACACGAAGCTCCTGATTTCATTTAAAGAAGTAGGGATTGTGTGATGCTTTTATAAAGTATGGGACTGATATCAGGGCTTGGACGTGATCAGATCTGGTAACAAATCAGTGCTTCAAGACGGTATGGGGCTTATTATCATACTCCTTTAGTTTCCCTTTTATCAAGTTAATGGATATATTTTATGGATCAGTGACACTCCTTTTAGCATGAAAGAAGTCCTTCTTATTTTAAACTCCTTAATATAAACACTGCATCCTTTCCAGCACCTGCATATTATATATTCATACATACTGCCATGTCTGTATGACTCCACTCCATTTCCTAACTTCCTTCAGTACACCAAGTAGCTTTCACTTATTGATGTTGTGGGTGTTCCAGTAGAGTTTCCTCTTGAGCTCTTGTTACTGTTCAGCTGTTCAACATTGTACATATCATGCCTGTCATGCATGTAAACAACAAAATATATTCTGGGTCTTTATGTTGTTGCTTGTTTGTCTGTTTGTTATTGTTTTTTATTTTTTCCATGTGGTGCTTTGTATAATCTGAAGGTAAAAGTGGTTCAATATTTGCTGCTAAAAGAAATAACAGGGCTGAATGTGTGTAGTGTGTACATCAAAAGTGTGATGCTTTATTGAGCCTATGAACAACTGAAATTACTGATGATGATGACAGTACAAAAAATAATAGTGTGTAATAAAAGTTCTGCATTTCCCAGAGGAACAGGACGTGACCAAGCTGAGACGGTACTTCCTGAAAATCTTCCGCTCCAGACAGGCTGGAAAACATGAGCCATAAACAGGATTATGGTGCTACTGGCAGCAAGACAGACTCAAAATTTGGGAACATTTTTAATCAAAGCAAGAATATTGTATGTTGCTTTACATAATTTAATAAATACTATTAAGCAGCCATATGTGTTCTCCTTTTCAGTATTAAACAATTCATTTTGTTAGACATTAAATAAAAGTAATACATTTCCTTATACAGCACCTTTGCATTACTGGAAGCTTACCATCTAACCCATGTTTTCAAGCATTTAGCTCTTTTTTAAATTGCCTACCTCTATTTTGTTCCCTGATGAACTAAAAATATAACCGACCTTTTAAAAAAATAAAAATAAATTCAGAACAGGTATAATCTCAGGTTTCATGAATTCTTATTTTCTATTACTAGTATAGTGTTGGAAGCTCCAGAAAACCAATTACACTTATATCTATGACAGAAGTGAACAACACAACACCCCATTCTATACATGACTGTTTCTAATACAGTCAACAACTGTGCTGTCCGTGGTGCTGAATTAAAAGCAAGGGAATAAGGAGGGGGAGAGGGAGAGAGAGAGACAGAGAGAGAGAAAGAGAGAGAGAGATTTTTCCTAAATCCCATACTCTTACATGAACTCGTCTCTTCAGGTGTTAAATCTCAGCTTGTTCAATTTAATGGTAACTGCACAGGGCACTTCAGCAGCCTTTAGCCTACACAAAATTCTGTTCAATTAACTCTTGATTCGCCTACGGTTTTCCTAAATCAGTCAAATGCTACAGGGTTTTTGTTTTCCCCAACTGTAATAACAAAAAATATCAAAATTACAACTTTTAACCCCCACAGAGTTCTGTGAAGAGCAGTAAGGTAGCGTAGTGGTTAGAAAGTCTGCCTCAAGGAGAATATTTGAAAGTTCTCCCTGAGCATGTGTAGGTTTCCTCCGGGTATTCTGGTTTCATCCCACAGTCCAAAGACATGCACATTAGGCTAACTGGCTGTAAATTGCCCCTGGGTGTGATTGTAAATGTGAACGGCTGTGCGTGAGTATTGTCCTGTAATTGTCTGGTGAGCTGTTCAGGGTGTCCTCCTCCTTTGCCCAGTGTCAGCTGAGATAGACACCAGCCTCCCCATGACTTTAGTAGGATTAAGCAGTTCTGCAAATGACTGAATGAGTGAGTGTTGGGTAAAAGTGGACCCTCATGAACCCTGCAAATATCAGGACAACACTGGAAAGATCATTTCAGCATCTCCTGGAGACAACGTGCCAACCACTCCTACACGTGCGCTAAATTATAGGCTGTCAATACATGAAGCCATATATTTAGACTTATATAGTATTTTGACATGATGTGCGATCTTGAATGGAGCCGGAGGGCTGGATTCATTCATACAGTGTCCAGTGGAAATTCTTGCCCTGCATAACACAATGTAGATTTTACAACAGGGGATTTCTCTGTGCTACAGAGTGGGAGAGAGGGAGATCCCTAACTTTCAGCACCATCTTCCACAGCACTCGGATATGATTCACCCCCAAATCCACCAACCTACACACCCACCCACCCACACACACACACACACACACACACACACACACACACACAAACTAAAATACTGGACTAATCATAAGGCTGAGCTGCATTGCATGGATTTAAAAAGAAAGAAAGAAAGAAAGAAAGAAAGAAAGATAGAAGGAAAGAAAGAAAGAAAACAGTAAATTGCATGTATCAGTACCTCGGAATGAGACTTTGGCCAGTCGGTCCCCTTTTCCTGGAAGCTCAGAAACCGATTTGAGGTACACCACCAGAGCCATGGCAGGAATTCAAATCACGGAAAGCACGAGCGAAAGAAATTCCCCCCAAACTGTACTTATAAATGTACCATAAAGAAGCGGACCTGCTCCTAAAGGATCAATTTTCTTTCTTTCAAGCAACAAAACATCAACATACGCGGCATTTTCTGACTTTAAAAAGATCCGCGAATAATTAAAGTGCATTTCATCTTTGCCTTCTTCTGGCCAGCGATACACACTCACAGCTTTCCGCCCCTTTTACAGCCGATCTGCACTAATGATGTGGGATTCGAACGAACCGGCTCTTTATAAACAACTCTTTCACGCGAGTCAAATAATTCGATTCTCAAACATGACATACATTTTTTCCCCACTTATTTCCAAACTACTCACGTCTCAACCAACCTACTGAAATGTCAAATATCTTATGGTTAGCACATCCACTTCACAGCAAGAAGGTCCTGGGTTCGAGTCCCAGTTTGGATGTTCTTTCCTGTGCATGTGTGGGTTTCCTCCAGGTACTCCGGTTTCCTTCCACAGTCCAAAGATATTCGCATTAGGCTGTTCCAAATTGCCCCTATGTGTGAGTGTGAGTATAAATGGTTGAGCATGTGTTGCCCTGTGATGTTCGGGTAAGCTGTTCAGGGGTGTACACTGTCTTCGCCCAGTATCGGCTGAGATAGGCTCCAGCCTCCCTGAAACCATAATATAATTAAGCAATAAGAAAATGAGTGAGTAGATAATCAGGCTAACTGTAGCTAAACATTTTCCCAACAGACTAAGATTCATTCATTTTCTGAACCACTTAATCCTAATTAGGGTCGCGGGGAGGCTGGCACCCATCAGCCGACTAGGATGAGGGCAGAGCACACCCTGTACTGCTCGCCAGGCATTCGCCGGGCAGAAACACACTGATGGCAATGTAGCCTACTCTTGATGAAAATCAGCAATAGTTCCTTTACATGCCTCTCACCACAGACAGTGAGAGACATGGCCGGCCTTTGATAACCCAGTTAGCTGCACTGGGGGGGACAGCAGTGACAACCTGTTGGTAGTGGTACTTGAACTGCCGACCTTGGGATCAGTAATCCAGCACCTTACCACCGGGCCACCACTGCCCCTTACACCTCAGATTATCATATACGTGTTTACTTTTTTTTCTAACTTAAGCTTGTGGGACTGCAGTTTGTTCTCAGTTGAATCAAAGCTCTCAGACTTCTATTCACTTAAGCCTGGAGTCAGAAGGAGTCGATTCATTAAAGCGAGTCGTATTGACCGTGGTGTCGCGAGCTGCGCTGCTCCTGGTGCTGCAGAGACTCTGAAGCCCCGACAGGGGGCAGCGTTTTAACAGCAAGCAGTGCGCTTGCACGGACAGAACCTAGAGCAGGGGTATGTTAAGGGGGATTTCAAACAGACAAAATAAAATAAAATAAAAACCTCGTACATTCTAGGTCAGCCAGGGTTCGTCACTATTTTGGAAATAAATCATAGTCAAGTCATGCATATTAAAACTTTTGCCACTGTAATGAAACTGACTGACCAGTAATAAGGTGGATAAAGTTGAATGAAAAGGAGAATACTATTAATACTATTCCTTTACGCATACAGGATCTGTGGTATTGCACAAGATTTATTCACTGCTGCATATTTGCCCCAATGACACCTATAGGTGTTACAGTATTTCATAAACCAACAGTAGAGAGCGTGCATCATGAGTCACGTGAACACCTCAGTAGTTACCAGGCAACTCAGTGTTGTCTCTTTAGGTGTGCAGTGCTGGAGAACTGACTCTGATCTCCTCTCTGTGGACTGTGTGTGTGTGTTTTTCTATCAGAACATATCTTATAGAAACTGAACTCACAACAATGCGGCCTACACCCCCTCTCCTCGGATACCGGTGTAGGCCCGCTGATCACTTTATTACAGAACTGCGCGTGATGTTACAGAACATTAAATTGGCGTTAAGGTGTATAAGGTGACCTGTGTCCTGTATGGTGTGTGAGACACAAGGATACATGGGCACCTCACTGCTAAAAGGAAAAGCTTCCTTGAACGACTTGCATTAATAATCAGCAAGTGATCTTGTGATTTTATAATTAAATTGCATGTCTTTGGACTGTGGGAGGAAACTAGTGAAGCCAGAGGTAAAAACAATGCAAGCACAGAGAAAACATAAACATGCAAACTCCACACAGAATCGCCCTCACCAAGCCCGGGACGCAAACCCAGGCCCTTCTTGCTGTGAGGCACACATTACAACCCCTACATCAACAAGTTAGCATATAGTCCAATCGTAGCAGTAATGTTTTTAACCAGTTATATGGGAAAAAAGCGTAGTAATTGTATTTCAGGGAAGACCTTTCCTTTAATGACAAAAAGAAAATAATAGAGCAATGATGTATTTAAGACAATATGAAACAGGAGAATGTATTAAAGAATACTGCGAACTGCATTTGGGTAAGCTGGTCCAACCAAACACCAGGTATTTGTGACACTGATGTTACAGTGAGTTTGGGACTGAAAAATCTCCTTATGCTATCATATATGTATATATATATATATATATATATATATATATATATATATATATATATATATATATATATATATATGTGTG
>JAOUQZ010043313.1:0-13310 GCA_028564935.1 Neosilurus hyrtlii | reverse complement strand
CATTTGGTACATTCCCTTTCCGTAAGAAGGCAGTCGTTTGTAAATTTGTTTTCTGAAAATGTATATTTGTTTTCTTATAATGTATTTTTGTTTTCTGAAAATGTATATTTGTTTTCTTAAAATGTATTTTTGTTTTTGGAAAATTTATTTTTGTTTTCTTAAAATGTATTTTTGTTTTACACTTCCCAGCCACCGTACTAGACACTGGGCAAAAGCTGGCAATCTAGACTACATGTTTCCTTCCAACTTCAAGTTTTATTGTCATGTACAGGTCAGTAACAATAGAACATAACTTCCTGCAATGAAGTTTTTGGACTCAGAGTCCCCTCAATATTGTACATAGGAAAAAATCCTATGAGAGTGCAAAATGTGTGCAAGTTGTCTGGTATTTGAGCGGTTCACTAGCCTAACGGTTTGCGGGTAAATACTGTCCACTTATGCAAGTCTGGATGCCACTGTACCGTCTGCCCAATGGCAGGAGCGTGAAGAGTGTGTGGCTGGGGTGGCTGGCACCAGGGAGGCTGGGCCTTTCTCCTACAGCACTGTGTGTAGAGGCCCTGGATGGCTGGCAGTTCAGTCCTGGTGAGCCATTGTGCTGATCTGACCACCAGTTCATAGCATTACAACTGCCATATGAGGTTATGATGCAGCCAGAGAGAATGCTCACAATGGTTGAATGGTAGAAATTGGTGAGTATTCTGGAGCCATGATTCCATGTCAAACCTCCTCAGCCACTGAAGGAAAAAAAAAGTTGCTTTACTGCTTTTGTGATCAAATAAACGTCATGTGATCAGCTCAGATCCTCACTGATATTGATCCCCAGGAACCTGAAGAAACTGACTCTATCCACCTCTGTCCCTTTGACGTGGATAGGTGTGTGCCCTTCACCCTGAAGTCCCCTGTAGTCCACAATGAGCTTTTTGGTCTTGCTGTCATTTAGCAGCAGGTTGTTTTCCCAGCACCATGGTGTCAGGGCTCTCACCTCTGCTCTGTAAGCAGACATATTAATCTGAAATGCCATTGATGATGGTAGTGTCATCTGCCAATCCGATGGTATTTGGGCTATGTGTCCGTACAGTTATGGGTGAACAGTTTGTACAACGGGCATACATCCATGGAGGACGTCACACTGCTGATCTGCACCACCTGTGGTGTGTCCATCAGGAAGTCCGGGATCCAGTTGCACATGGAGACACTGATGCATAGATTCCAGAGCTTCATGACAAGCCTGGATGGGATTAGTGTTGAATGCGGCACTGTAGTCGATAAAGAGCATCTGCACATAAGTGTTCTTCTGGTCGAGGTGTGAGAGGGCAGTGTGCCGAGCCAACACTATTGCATTGTCGGTAAAATGTTGAGTGTAGCAGGCAGTGAAGATATGATGTGAGCTTTGACTATATACTGAAAACACTTCATGATGAAGTTGAGTGATGTCCAGTTGAACCAGTAGTGATGGTTGTTGAAGTAGCTCACATTAGGTTTTTTGGGGACAGGATGATGGTGGTCCTCTTGAAGCATGTGGGGACTACAGAAAATAGCAGGAAAAGGTAAAAAACTATCTGTGAATGCTAATTCCTGAGCACATGCTTTGAGAGAACAAACTGAGATGTAGTGTTCCCTGTGTTTACTTTTTAAGGAATTTACACGTGTAGGAGTCAGAAATGCAGATTCCAAACATTTCAGATTTTAAAAACTTCTATGCATCAATATAGGATTATTTCAAAGTTTCATCCAACACAGGGGCAATGTGATCCTTCCTTGTTGCCAGATGACCTATCCAAGGCTCACTCTTAAACAACACAGACTTCCTCGGGCATCACAGATTATAGATGTGAATTCTCCCAGACCAGCTTAAAAGTATCCCCATGTTGGATGTTAACTTTACAAAGAAAAAAAAAAAAAAAAAAAAAAAATATTTTAGGTAATTATGCCTTATTATAAAGTATATTTTCCTGTTTCTAAGTGCAGGTCTAATTGTGTCATCCATCCATGGCTTGTCATGTAGTTATATAATTACAACTTATTAATAATTTTTATATTTAATTATAGAACAAAAAGATGCAAAACAACTTTTATAAATTTCATCAATATTCTGGCAGAGCACTTTCCACTGTATGGGAAAGAAAATGGGATATGGCAGCCAAGAGACAACTAAACGCATAGAGTCAAAGATTTGTGCCATGTTTTAGATAATGTAGCTCCTCTTAAAAAAGAAAGAGAAAGAGAGAAACAGAGCACCCTGGCATTATGATATGTGCACACAAGCAATTCACTTGGAAATTACAACGTAAATAATGCTGAAGTAAATTTATAGAATTCCAGGTAGCATTTAAAGAGTCTGGATAAGTGCAAAAAAACTCAAGCTATCCTCTATGCTGTTGCATGCTGGGGCAGCAGGCTGAGGGTTGGAGATGCCAATAGACTGAAGAAACTGGCTGGGCCAGTAATGTTGCGGGGATGGAGCTGGACCCTCTGACAGTGGTGTCAGAGAGGCAAATGTTGTCCAAGTTAAGTACAATACTTAGCAATACCCCCCACCTGCTTTACAACCTAAATGTTCCACTGAATGACTACTCATCGATTACTAGTAATCATTCCTACCTGTGGCCATTAGACTATACTCCTTCATATGGCAACCGCATCAACTATCATATACCTGCATTTTGCACTACATTTACATTGTACTATTTATCATACTGACACACATTTTACTCACTGACAATAATCAATCTGGATCTGTTCATATAGATATTTGTAACTTAATTACAGACTTTGAATTTTAGAAATTGAATTGCAATTCTACTTTCTGTCTGCAACTGCAATTCAAATTCAATTCAAATTCATAAAACTAAATTGGAATTTGGGAGACATTCTCAAGTCAATTTGGATTTTTTCACAAGCTTAATATATATACAGTAGTGTTCAGTGAAGATTATACACCACCACTTTTGTCAAAAAGGTCTCCTAATAAGAAGTAAAAAATGACTTTGCTATGATAATTCTGGTGAAAATGTACTAAAAATGTAATCAAAGTAAAATTTCCAGTGTTTCCAACCGACTCTTCTTTTGTTCCACTCTGTAGCCACCAGGCTTGTTTAAACTTTAAGCATTTAAATTTTAACATTTTTGATGGGTCGTCAGATTCAGCTACTTTTAATAATTCAAAATAAAAATTTACATGCAACTTTGTGCAGAAGTTTTAAACTGAGTATTAAAGGAATTCTGAAGTCACTTAAACCCCTTTACGGCTATAAAATTTGGCAGGTCGCCAGTGGAGGTTCAAAGGAGGTAAAATAGTTGCCTTAGTTGTTCAAAGGTGGCATCAGCATGTTGTTCAGACATCAGCATGATTGCCATAAATTTTTGATCATGTTTAAAACAGTCGCAGAACGGATGCCAATGAGGTTAATTGCTCAAAGGTGGCTTAGAGGTAGCTCAAAAGAGGCAGAAGAAAGGAAGAAGCATCACTGTGGTTGCAGAATGGAGGCTAAATGGGCAAGGACTTTGGTGACCGGTGTGCCTTCATTCAGTGACCATGGCAACCCTTGAGCCACCATGGCAATGCTTTTGTCTCCCTTCTGCCTCCTTTGAAATACCTATTGTACCGACTTGGCCTGCCTATAAATAGAGGGTAAGACGGCAGCATACATGAGAAGGTTTAGGTTATTTATCCCAAAATCATTATCTTAAGCCCCAATCTCATTTTGGCAATAATGCCAATGATTCTATCAATTTTTAGGTTGGGAGTGAACATGCTGACTGTCAGTGAGGAATCCACCCATTATGGACAATCATCCCATTTTTTGAAACCTTAGTAGTAGTAGTAGTAATCTACTAATTGCTGACTGTTACCAGCTATCCGCGATTATATTGCTGACAGTCTGAGATTGCTGTGGTCAATCACAGATAGTCACAGGTAATTGGGGACTAAGTTGCAGACAGTCTCAGACCTAGTTGCCGACCATCACATATTTTCATCTGAGCATTATTTTAGTTGAGTCATTTAGGAGATTACATACACAGTTGTGGTTAGTTAGAGATAGTCTGAGACAGTTGCCAACTTGGTGGGTAGTCACCAAGGAATCGCCCAATTGAGACTGGGCCTTCATGGATGCGCTCTCACTCTGGCAGCTAGGATGAAACTAATAGAAAAGCACCTGAATCAAGGTATTTCATGGCTGAATGGTTGCCCAAAGATCACTGTTAGTTGCCACTGGTCACTGACAATGGCAAAAAATGAGACACAGAGGAGGCATGATGGTTGCCCAAACATTCCTCAGGTATCTCCTATATAGCTTATAATCATGTTGGTTGCTGTAAGTTGCACAGGTGAAGCCCAAGAGAGGCAGGCAGATGGCTCAGTGGATGCACAGGTTGCCTGAAGATCACCATGAAAATGTCAGAAAATTGCTTTTTTGGTGGTTCAAGGGAGGCACAAGGATTGCTGAAGCAGTTACATAGAAACAGGATTTTCTGGGTTTAGGGCAACCATTAAGTGTCCTTGCCATTTTTTGGTTGCAGCATAAAGTAAAGGAGGCTCGCTAAAGTATTCATCCCTTTTATACATTTTGTTGCCCTTAGCCCCTTTCACACATTCTTGTTTGGTTGTCAGTTGGGCGGCGTTTCACTCTATTGTTGGAGAATCCTGGTGGTTGAGATTAGAGATGGTCAGTGCTGAAGTCCACTTATTGTATATGTTGTACATGTTAACTAAGTTCAATATGTTAGACTTGGGCTGGATAAAAAAATCCCGGTTTCTCATCAGTGCCCGTACCTGAAAATTTCATGCATCTAATTTTTCCAAAATCCTAAAACCATGCTCAAAGCCTTGGAAAACGCCTAGATAATGTAAGCATTACACAGAATGTGATACCATGTTAGATGCTATGAGTGTGATTCTGAGATTGGTTTAGTTCTGTTTTAAATAGTTATATTTTTTAAAGATTTTTGGAACTGCAAGGCTGCTGTTCTATAGACATGTTAAATGTTAAATGTACATGCACATGCAAAAGACTGGTCATCTAGATTGTATTGTGAAGCAGAAAATTGAAATAAACAAGTACTTCTAAAAGGTCCTTGCTATTTATTCTTGTTTATTTATTCAAAAGTCTGCTTGACAAATTCCTGGAAGTCACCTCAAGTTCATCACTTTGTATGTCACTAATCAGGAGATGCCATGAAAAAATAGAAATTACAGTTACGGAAGCATTTTCTAAATGTTCTCATGTGAAACTACCTAGCATTCATAAACTAAATGAATCCAACTCTCGACCAATCAGTGTGATCATATTAGCGCCTTCCTAGCACCAGATGAATTGTATTTACACTGGGTCATGTCTATGTTGACGTTTCTCACTGCTTTACTGTTATATGATTCAGGGAATCCTTCTGTTATTCTGGTACCAAATATGAATAATAGGGAAATACCCTGAGCAATCAAGAAAGCGGTTAAAAATTTGCAAAATAAGTGTATTTTTCCATTGTTTTACAACAACATTAACATGTAATCCTTTATTAACCAAGCATTTTAGCATGGATAGATTGTGTTTATGGATATTTGAACTCAGCCATATGCTTTGAAGGATGTATTTTTGGTGATATCACATTTTCGTCCAGGTAAGCAATTTTCAATTTACTTTGGCTCTTACTCAAAATATTACCATGTGACTTAATCTGTATCATGCTGGAGCAGGTTGTATTTAACTTTAAAGGCTTTTGGGCCTCGACAGTCACCTAAGTATTTTGTTTCTCCATAAAAAAATACAAACTCATGCCTTATTTCAAAAAGTTCTTGTGAGAACCCGGGGATTGTTTTTTTTATTGGGCCTTATGGCTAGATCACACCCAATGCATTCAATGCCCATACACTGGCAACCAATAAGTGTCCTTGGCATGTTTGGTTGCACAAAGGTTGCAGCATAGTGTAAAGGAGACCTTAGTTCATCCACAACTTATTGTTATAATGTTAATACACTTACTGCAAACATTTTATACTGTATGATGTCAAAATTTCAACACATTTACATCTGTATTTCATGTTCCTAAATCATGGAATGCTAACTACCCTGTGTCTGAAATCACCTACTCATTCACTTTCCTCACTCAGTATAGAAGAAATTAAATGCAGAGGACTATATTGTGGGCTCAAAGTGTTAGTTCCGTATCACTACTCCTACTCCTTCATAGATTCACCAATCAAGTGTTTGAAAATGAATCAGTTGATTAAATGAGCCAAGTTAGGTGTGCTGCTGCTTAGTTGGAACAAAAGCCTACAGCCACAGTGGCCCTTTGTGGAATGAGGTTGAGACACCTGTTCTAGTGTGTTGGACTCACCGATACTTCTGCTTTCACACCCCGTTGAAACTTCACCTGAAGTCATCTCGCTCCTTGGTTTGTTGTATTGTTGTTTTGTTGATTTTTGTTCGCCCCTCGTGGCAATTTTCATTCCTAACCCCTTTTTGTGTTTATGGTGTTTTTGTGGCTCACGGAGCCCGTGTTTTGTTGGGACTAATAAACCCACCTTATTTTACCCAAAACCCTTGTCTCTGGGAGTCTATCATAACAGAAGGCTTGACCTTACAGACAATATGGAGACCACGCCTACCTTCACTCTGGACATGTTCCAATTTATTGTGGAGGAAGTGCTTCGCTCCCTGTTGGAGGCTCCCTCTGCGAGACCAGTGCTTGCAGTTTCTGTCAAATGTCCCATTATTAACCCAGCACGCTACTCCGGGGATTCTGATAGCTTTGTTGGGTTCCTGCTCAAGTGCTCTCTGGCTATCAAATTGCACCCCGCTCGTTTTCCCACCGAACGTGCCAAGGTAGCCTACATCATCTCCTTGTTATCCGACAACGCACTGTAGTGGGTAGAGGGGCAATGGAGACAAAACAGACTCGTGGTATCCACATACACCGTGCTCACCACCCATTTCCAGGAGGTGTTCAGTCACCCCGACGGTGACTCTACCAACCACAAGAAACTACATTGGCTCCGTCAATGACGGTGGGATATAGGGAATTACGCCTTGGAATTCTAAACCCTCGCCAGGACCAGTGGGTGGAATGAGGTGGCCCTAATCAACTATTTCCATCAGGGCTTGGAACCTTCGCTGTGGTTACAACTCTCCTCCTATGATGATTCCATAGGGCTGGAGAGGTTCATTCAGCTTGCCATTCGTGTTGCGAATCGACGGAAAGGGTGCATCACAGAGTTACAACATCCCGTTGTCTCCACACCATCACCATCCTCCTCAGAACCCATGCAGGTGGATGCACTATGACTCAACCTCGCTGAATGACTTAGGCGTCGTACAGAGGGGCTTTGTATCTACTATGGCCAGCCCGGACACTCTCTAGTGACCTGCCCTACTCGCCCTCCGCATCAGTTGGTGAATCAAAATCACACCAAGATCCTATGATCCCAGCCTCTATCCACTCCAGTAACCCTCACTACCCCTCTGTGCTCCCTCACAGTCATGGCACTCCTCGATTCTGGCCCAGCAGGCAATTTCTTCTCTGGGGACCTGTGCCGAAGGCTTACACTGCTGCCCGATGCCATTCTCCAACTGATCCATAATCAGAGAACTCCTCACTTCACAGGAACATCAACTTGAAACTGACCTAGTGCTTCTGAGTATCGGCTGCCTGCATCCTTGGGCAACCTTTGCTCATACTTCACTCACCCTCAATCTCCTGGACTACTGGTGAAGTCCTGAAATCCTGAAGCAGAAAAGTGTGCTTCCCACACCGCTTTCCGCAGCTCCCTCAAAAATCAACCGGGAGCCACATTGACATTGGTACCACCACCATAGAGAGTCCTCTTGCCCAGACAGTCATATCCATCCCAGAGGATTCTCAGGACTCTGACTACAGTGATGTTTTTAATCCGGTACTTGTCACGGGATTGCCACACCACAGGCCTTGGGACTGTGCCATTGAACTGGTACCCGGTGCATCGGTCCCCAAAGGATGAGTATCCCCTTTATCTTTGCCAGAGTGATGAGTAATGAAGGAATACATAGAAGAAGCACTACAACAGGGCTGTATTCCTCCATCAACTTTGCCAGCGGCTTCCAGTTTCTTCTTTGTCTCCAAGAAGGATGGCGGTCTGCGGCCATGCTTTGACTACCAGGCACTCAACCAAGTCACCGTCATGTTCCGGTACCCACTACCACTAGTACCCGCAGTCCGGGAACAGCTCCGTAGTGCAAATGTCTCCAGTAAATTGGATCTCTGTAGTGCCTACTATCTGGTGCATATCCACTTGGGAGATGAATGGAAGATCATTATCACACCCAGCGGTCACTATGAGTATCGGGTTATGCCATATGGGCTAGTGAATGCTCCTTCTGTATTTCAGGGCTTTATGAATGAGATCTTTTGGAATATGTTGGATAGATTCGTAATTGTGTACATTGACGATATCCTCATCTCTCCAGACCTTTCCACCCATGTACACCATGTGACCAAAGTTCTCCAACACCCCGCCACCATCAACTTTTCCTAAAAGCAGAAAAGTGCTCCTTCCACCAGACAACACTCATTTCTAGGCTACATGATAACTCCCCAAGGGGTTCATATGAAGGAGGAGAAGGTCAAGATCATAAAAACCTGGCCTTAACCGAAGATGGGTAAGGCCCTGCAATGATTCCTAGGATTTGCCAACTTGTGCCACGGTTTATAAAGAACTTTAGTGTATTGACGGCTCCGTTAACCACGCTTCTCCGTGGCAAACCCAAGAAACTGATCTGGAACAACACAGCCAAACATGCCTTTCAGTGCCTCATGGAGGCATTCTCTCAGCACTGCTACTACATCATTCAGATCCAGATAAGCCATTCATCGTGGAAGTAGATGCCTCAACCAGTGAAATAGGGGCTCTGTTGTCGCAGTACCAACATAAAGAGAACCGACCTCTGCCCTGCGCGTTTTTCTCACGTAAACTGAGCCTGGCAGAGCAAAACTATGATGTTGGGCACTGCGAGCTCCTGGCCATCAAACTAGCCCTTGAGGATTGGTGAGACTGGTTAGAGGGTCACAATATCCCTTCCAGGTAATGACTGAACCCCTGCCAAGCTCACTGGGCCTTATTCTTCACATGATTCAACTTCACCATTAAGTACTGCCCGGGGTCACGGAACACCAAGGCCGATGCCCTCTCATGCATTCATGACGCAGATGAAGCATCGGGTCAGCCCACTGCAATACTCCCTCCCAAAGTGTTCATGAATGCCATACAGTGGGCCCTGAAGGAACAAATTCAAGTTGACCTGGAGTCGGATCCGACGCTGCCTGAAATACTGCAAGGATGTCAGTACATATCCAGGGACTTCCCCTGCTGCAGGCAGTACTCTCCACTCCAGGTACTGGTCACCTAGGGGCCACAGCAACTCTAACCCTCCTCCAGGAGCATTATTGGTGGCCTGAAATGTCCACCATGACCAAAAGGTTAGTGGCCGGATGTGAGGCTTGTAACAGCTCTAAGACATCCCAACACCTCCCGGCAGGGAAGCTCCTCCCTTTGCCCATCCCTCAGTATCCATGGTCACACCTGGGGGTGGATTTCATGACGTATCTCCCACCATCTGAAGGTAACACTTGCATCCTGGTTATAGTGGACCATTTTTCTAAGGTGTGTCAACTAATTCCCCTCCAGTCCCTCCCTACAGCATCATAGATGGCAAGGGCCTTATTCGAACATGCGTTTAACAAATTTGGGCTGCCTGAGGACATTGTAACAGACAGGAGGCCACAGTTCATTTCAAGGTTCTTAAGGGGGTTCTTCAAACTCCTGGGTGTAACTGTCAGCCTGTCCTCGGGGTATCACCCTCAGACCAACGGGCAAACAGAGAGAAAGATTCAGGAGACATTCTGCAACCACCATCACACATCCTGGAACCAGTTCCTTCCATGGGCCAAGTACGCACAGAGCTCCCTTCGTCAGCCATCCACCAGGCTGACCCCTTTCCAGTGCGTAATCGGTCACCAACCTCCTCTCTTCCCCTGGAGTAGAGAGACCACTAACGTCCCAGCGGTGGATCAGTGGTTCTGGGAGAGTGAACAGGTCTGGAACGAGGCTCACCGACACCTCCAACGCACCATTTGTCGAGGGATTACCACGGCAGATGTAAGGCGCTCAGAACTGCCACATTACCAGATTGGGGAAAAGGTGTGGCCCCTCTCCCAAAACATCCGACTCCAGACACCATGTAAAAAACTTAGTCCCTGTTTTCTTGGTCCCTTTAAAATCACTGCTCAATTTAACCCAGTCACTTTCAGATTAGAAATCCCTCCCACCTATAAAATTCACCCAGAATTCCATGTATCATTTCATAAACCATATCACTTGCCCCTGGTTTCTCCATCCACAGAGTCAGGCGAGGCAACAAAACCCCCTCTGCCGCTGGCTATGGATGAGGGTCCCATCCACGCTCTCCGGGGTCTCCTGAACTCTTGGCAGTGCCATGGGAGGATCGAATATCTGGTTGACTGGGAGGGCTATAGTCCAGAGGAACAATCCTGGTTCCCCAGCACGGATATCCTGGACCCCATCCTAATGGAGAATTTTCATTACCAGCACCCCATCTGACCAGCACTGTGCCCCCGGGGTCGCATTAATTAATGATGTCACACAATTAAAACATGACAGGGAAAAGGAGGAAAAAGAGTCTTGCTGGTGGAACAAGAAAGTTTACGACAGAAACAAGAGGAAGAAATTCCAGAAAGAAACCAAAAAAGAGGTCAGAAGGAGTTGCACTGGATGTTTTTGGATTTGAAATTAGGAGTGGCAGCATGAGACTATGTATGAGGACAGTGTGACAGCAATGAGGTGAGCCGTAGGAATGACAAGACTGGTTCAAGGTGGAGGTGGGATTGCATTAATAATCAATATAGTGCACTATATAGTGAGTAGACTCAAGAATTTTATTTGTCATATGTACAACCTGTAGTAAAATGTTATTCTGAATCACTCCTCAGACTGTGAATATATTCAACAAAAAGTAGGAAGGAAATAGGTTGGAGTAACCAAAAATACTAGAAAAAAAGTATTTTAAAAATATATATACTAAATAAATACAAACATAATCTAACCAATATACAACAAATAAGCAACAAACAGCAGCAGCAGAAAGTGACAGTTGTAACATATGAAAAATGACCATGTGCAATTATAATGCAACTGAAATCAACAATAACATTAACAGCTTGAGACTTTGTAGTGCAAAATGTCCAGAGTTATTGTGGATGGTGAGACATGACTTGGAAGAGAAGCATTATACTCTGCTGGTAAAAACTCTTGCTGAGTCTCTCAGTCTTTGTTGTCAGACTGCAGAACCGTTTGCCTGAGTTTAGCAGCTGAAACAGACAGTTACTGGGGTGGGTATCCCTGATAATAGGTGTATATCTCTTGTGTAGATATCCTGCAGCGAGAGCAGATCAGATCCAGTGCAGCACTCGGCTGCTTTGATTATTCTCTGCAGGGCTTTTTGGTCTTATACGGTCCTGTTGCCAATCATGCTGTGTACTCATAGTCATAATGCTCTCAATGCGCAGCCATGTAGAAGGTTTTGAGGATCTCAGAAGATGGTACAGCCATTGTCTTCCCTTTGTGACCTGAGCGTGGATATGGATGGAGCAGGTAAGACTGTCTGTGAGATGAGACCCGAGGTACTTGATGCTGTTGACCTTCTCCACTGGAGCACCACTGATGAAGGGGGGGGGGGGGGGGGGGGGGGGGGGGGGGGGCGAAGTGGGGGGGACTGCTGCTGCTTCCTGGCACCCTCTTTCCAGGTTTTCCACCTTCTTCCTGTAGGCCACCTCATCATTATTGGTGTCAGTAAACTTCATAATGGAGTTGGAGCTGTGAGTGGACACACAGTCGGAGGTGTAGAGAGTGAACAGCAGGTGGCTCAACACACATCCTTGTAGGACTCCAGTGCTGAGGTTGATGGTGCTGGACACCCAACCTAACCACTTGGGGCCTGTCTGTGAGAAAGTCCAGCACCCATCTACATAGCTGGATGTTTAGCCCTAAGGCCCTCAGCTTGGTGAACAGTCAGAGTTGGATCACAGCATTGAAAGATGAACAGTAGTCTCACGTAGTTCCAATTTTTATTGTCCAGGTGTGAGAGAGTGGTGTGCATCGATCTGTTTGGACAATAGGCAAACTGCCGAGGGTAGAAGGAGCTGGAGACAATAAAGGATCTCTTGAGGCACACAGCAACAGTGGAGTGAGCCAGAGACTCGATGTTCGTGAAGACACCAGTCAGCTGGTTCGTGCAGCTCCTCAGTACGTGCCTCAAGATGCCATCAGGACTGGCAGATTTCCTGGTGCTCACACACCTCATAGCCCTTCATACCTCCCGTGATGATATAGTCACAGCTGCAGGTCCACTGACATCATCAACCTCTGTCAGCAGACTGTCACTAGCAGTAATGCTAACACTGGCGGTGCTGGCCTCGAACTGGTGTAGAAGGAGTTCAGCTGGCCAGCAAGCGCAGGGTCGGCTCTTAGAGGGGCAGTGTTTTTACACATGTAGTCCATGATGGTGCGCAGACTGTGCCATAAGTGGCGGGAGTCTCTGAGATGGAAATGAAACTCCAACCGCTCCCAGTACCGATACTTGGCCTTCCTCGTGGTGTGCCATACTGCGATGTCTCCTTATACTGACTCATGTTGCTATTCCTCATTCCCTCACTGTAGGCTGCTGTTTGGGCATTTATCACCTCCTGGTTGACCAAGAGTTTCTGGTTGGGAAAGGTCCTAATGGTGACAGAGGGAAAGCTAATGGCTACATCCGTAAACTCACTGACATCGACCGAGCTGTGCTGGAACAAGTCCCAGTCTACATAATCAAGCAGAAAAATAATAGTACTACAATTTTATCCCGACAAGCCTGTTTCGTGGTTGCCCACTCATCAGGGGATTTATTAAGAAAATTTTTTTACCACAATTTATATACAGTCAGCATTTCGTATACAGTCACAGTTTGTATAGTGTGCTTTAATTTATGCAGTGTGAACTGGTTCAGGTGTTGCCTAGGAGGGCTTTGTTTCTGTGGCGGCAGGAAGACACAAGTTTGTTTCGTTTATTCAGTGTTGATAGTTCAGGGTGACATATGATAATGAACTTCTTTTTAAGACAAAGATTGCATTTTTTACTCGAGCTGTTAGAGGGTGTGTTCGATGACAGGATGCGCCAGGAAATGGAGTGTTCAATGTTGCTGTTTTTAAGGTTCCAGATGTGTTTGCTGAGATATATATATATACACACACACACACACACACACATATATATATATATATATATA
>JAOUQZ010043312.1:0-13314 GCA_028564935.1 Neosilurus hyrtlii | reverse complement strand
GATGTCATGTTTCCTGTTGTGATGTGATATTGTTCCTCCCCTAATGTGATCTCATACTTCCTGATGTGACGTTGCCCCATTTAATTTTCCCTTATTTTCGGGCGTTTTGGGGAGTTGTTATTAAAAAATAGGCGCTTGTTTATAAGCGCTTTCTTCCGTGTTGTGTTATCATTTCTGATTTTGCTTTTGTGCCAACCGGTGTGTTGTGAGCGTCTTTCCTGATCTATTCATCATGTGTAAGTACTTTTCTATTTTTCCTCTCTTTTCTAACAAGCTTTTATTAAACTTTTAGTCTATTTTATTTTAGCAAGCTATTGTTAATGTTGCTGTTTCAGTATTTTTCCTAGTGTTGTTATATTGGTCATTAGCAGGGTTATCATAGTTGCACACTAGCCCTCTATTTTGATGCATGTCATGGGCTTTTATCTTTCGAGCGTTTCAGTATATAAGCTTGCAGGTTATATATTTTGGATTAAATATTTCACATGACATACATCCATTTTCTCTTTCCTGTTGTTTTCCAGCTCAGTCAGCCCGTCGTACTGTTATCAGGAGGGGGAGAATTGATCATCACCATCATCATTTCCACAATCATCTGGCCCATTTCAATCCCAACCTTCTGGACTTTCTGGAGTTTCTCTCTGTCACCTGGTTCCCGTCTCGTGTTTCTGGGCCTCAACCCAGACTCCCCTATTGCCCTTTCCATACTCTAGTTGCTACTCAGGATCAGTCTACCCAGACTGAGCCTGAGACCCAGGATCAATCCACCCAGGTGCGCTAATGGTGCTTTTCCCCTCAGCCAGAAGCTCCTTTTTCTCCCGAATATTCTCCTGAGGCTTTCCCAGAGGCATATTTTCCCAGTTCTCCAGAGGCTCGTCCTCCCAGCTCTCCCATGGAGTATTTTCCCAATTCTCCTTATTCTCCTACCGATTATACACCCACATCTCCTGTGGACGCTCCTTCTCCAACTACTGATGATGGTGTGCCCATCATTCCTTTGGACAGGCTGGCTGATCTGTAACTTTCAATAAACCATTTTACTTTTACTCCTGCCTTCAGTGTGTTTATTTTGCCTTAATATTGCTTGATATTGCCTTAACATTATTATTTAAGCTTTTAATGCTATCTGAAGCTAAGTTACTTAGCTTAATGCTAAATTAAGCGCTTATCTAAGGTTTCATAGTAAGATCAACTGTTACTTTTCCCCACAGTGTCGAGGTGTCTTAGAGATGGCACACACCTTGCATCTGGCCACGAACCTTCTGGTCATGGTGGGCATTCCTGGCCACCAATATTGCTCCTGGAGGAGAGAGAGTTGCTGTGATACCTGGGTGAATGGTACCTGGAGTGGAGTGTACCACCTCCAGCAGGGGAAGTCAGAGGTCCCTGGGTATATACTGACGGCCTGGCAGTGTTTCTGGCGGTGCAGGATCTGACTCCAGGGCAACTTGGATTTGTTCCTCCAGAGCCCAGTGTATTGCATTGATGAAAACCTTGGGAGGGATTATTGCAATTGGCTGGTCAGAGGCTTCGTTGACTTCATGGATGCGCGAGAGTGCGTCAGCCTTGGTGTTCCAAGATCCCGGACAATACTTGATGGTAAAGTTGAACCAGGTAAAGAATAAGGGCCAGCGAGCTTGGTGGGGGTTTAATTGTTTTGCCTCTTGTATGTAGCACAGGTTCTTTGATCTGTGATAACTTGGAATAGATATTGTGCACCCTCTAACCAGTGTCGCCATTCTTCAAGGGCCAGCATTATAGCCAGGAGCTCGTGGTTCCCCACATCATAGTTTTGCTCTGCCAGGCTTAATTTTCTTGAGAAGTATGTGCAGGACAGAGGTCGGTTTTCTTTGAGTGGACGCTGCGATAGCACGGCCCCCACCTCACTGGTTGAGGCATCTACTTCTACGATGAAAGGTTTGTATGGATTTAGATGTTGTAGTACAGGCATGGAGAGAAACGCCTCCTTGAGCTGCAGAAAGGCGTGTTTGGCTGTGTCACTCCAGATCAGGGTCTTGGGTTTGCCACAGAGGAGACTGGTTAAGGGAGTGATCAATATACTAAAGTTCTTTATGAACTGGCGGTAAAAGTTTGCAAATCCCAGGAATCGTTGCAGTGCTTTCACCATCTCTGGTTCGGCCAGCTGTTGATGGCCCTGACTTTCTCCTCCTCCATACGCACCCCTTGGAGAGTTATAATGTACCCCAGAAATGACACGGTATGTTGGTGGAAGGAACACTTCTCTGCCTTGAGGAACAGTTGATGGAGGCACTGGAGAACTTGAGTTACATGACGCACATGGGTGGACAGGTCTGAAAAAAAAAATATTGAATATCGTCGATGTACACAATAACAAATCTGTCCACCATGTCCTGGAATCTTCTATCTCATTCATAAACCCCTGAAACACTGAAGGAGTGTTAGCAAGCCCAATAACCCGGTATTCATAGTGCCCGGTGGGTGTGATAAATGCTGTTTTCCATTCGTCTCCCTTGCGGATACACACCAGATTGTAGGTGCTATGGTGATCCAACTTTGTGAAGACAGTTGCCCCACAGAGCTGTCCAAGGCTGTGGGGACTAGAGGAAGTGGGTACCGGAACTTGACCGTGACCTTGTAGAGTGCCCGGTAGTCAATGCATGGCCGAAGACCTCCATCCTTCTTGGCCACAAAGAAGAAACTGGAGGCCGCCGGAGAAGTCGATGGCTGAATATAGCCCTGTTGCAGTGCTTCTGCAATGTACTTCTCCATAGTTCATCTCTCTGGTAGCGATAGGGGGTATACGTGTCCTTTGGGGACTGATGCGCCACTGATGCGCCGGGTACCAGTTCGATGGTGCAGTCCCACGGCCTGTAGGGTGGCAGTCCCATGGCAAGTCCCGGACTGAAGATCTCACTGTAGTCTGAGTACTCAGCTGGGATGGATACCATTGTCTTGGCTGGAGGGCTTTCTATGGTGGTGGTAACTATTTTGATTTGGCTCATGGCTGGTTTTTGAGGGAGCTGTGGAAAGCAGTGAGGGAAGCACCCATTTCCCCATCTCCGGATCTTGCCAGTGGCCCAGGAGATTGAGGGTGAGTGGAGAACGACCAAGAATTACATCGGCATTAGAATTTTCCAGCACCAGGACTGATCATTCCTCATGGTGCAAGCAGCCGACACTCAGATGGATTGGGTCAGTCTGGAGTTGATGTGTTTGTGATGTTAGGGGTTCCCCAATTATGGATCAGATGGCGAAAGGCATTGGGCAGCGGTGTAACGGGAACTGGAGCCTTTGGCACAGGTCCCCGGAGAGGAAATTGCCCACTGAGCCGGAATCAAGGAGTGCCGTGACTGTGAGGGAACACAGTGGAGTAGTGAGGGTTACTGGAGTGGATAATGGCTGGGACTTTAAGAGCTTGGTATAGTTTTGACTCACTGATTGTCACAGAAGGTGAGTGGGGCAGGTTGTGAGAAGGTGTCCGGGCTGACTGTAGTAAATACAAAGCCCCTCTGTGCTCCGCCTAAGTCGTTGCCGTAAGCCGGGTGAGTCGGACCACATCCACTTGCATGGGTTCTGAGGTAGATAGTGAAGGTGTGGAGCGAACTGGTTGTTCTAACTCCACAATGCAACCTCTCCATCGATGTGTGATGTGGATGGCCAGTTGGATGAACTTCTCCAGCCCTAGGGAATCATTGTGGGGGGGAGAGTTGTAACCTCAGCGAGGGTTCCAAGCTTTCTATTACTACCTTCTCTATCCATCTGACTGGTCAAACCTTCCTGCCTTTTGCTGAAGTTCTTTAATAACTTCCTCTATCAACTGTAGTCCTTCACTTTCTACCTTCTATAGTCACTTATCCAAAATCTATTGTTTTACTATCACCTACCATGTCGCTTAAACTTATTCCTGATTTTACAGTGACCATAACAATGATGCAGCTCAGAGATCAGAGCATGATGTGCTTGCGAATGTTTACAGGTTCCTAATGCAAACTCAGTGGACTAGTTGCAATTCTAGCCCTTCCGTGGGTGTTTTACTGTGAACTCCTCAGATCACAGGCGGCTTCCACAAGCCTGCTAAAAGTTACTTAAAGCCCTCAGTGGCTGAGTTACTTACGGAGATTCCCAGAATCTCCTTTCTACGAGCCTCTGCTTTGACACAGCACTCAGAGCACAATTACCCCAATAAACAGTACTTTTAGGGGACTTGCCCACAGTGTAGATATTTCACAGGCTGGCGCTGAACAGTGTGGGGTCTTCCCGCTGTTCCGAAATACCAATAAGCCAAACATGGTCTCGGACGGAGTAAATCCTCAGGACACGTTGTGCACACTGCCCTCATTGAGGTCCTCTCCCTTGCTGATCAGTTGCGAGGTCCCATCTTGGGTGCCAAATTGTCGTGGGAATTATCTACTATTAATTTACAGACAAAACATCAAGAGTCAGGTAATCAGCAAAGAGAGGAAATCTTTATTTTCTGTATGCAGGACGTCTGTCTCACAAACACACACTCAGCGTGGTTATGAGAGAGAGGTGCCCCCTTTCCCCATTGTTTTCTTTAAAGCTCTCCTCGCAGAAGAAGGAATTTGTGAGTAACCGCTGGGTGATACAGACTCTATTCATAAGCAGAACTATCTCTGCAAAATACTCAGGCACATAAAGTTAAACCGAGGACAACCTCTCCATTCATGATCATGTTTCAGCGGTTACTTGAATGATAAAAAACACCTGGTGGAGTGGGCAATCTTTCACAAACACACACACACACACACACACACGCGCGCGCGCGCACGCACGCACGCACGCACGCACGCACGCACACACACACACACACACACACACACACACATGTTTCGTGGTTGCACACTCATCAGGGGATTTATCCGGGGAATAAATCCCCTGATGAGTGGGCAACCACGAAACAGGCTTGTTGGGATGAAAAAGTAGTCTTTGGTCATCCTGACCAGAAGTCTGGCTCTTGTCCCCAGCGTTGTTTCTGCACAGGTAGCCTCCATTCATAAAAAAGTCTGTTGGTTTGGTCTGATTGTAAAAGATTGTCAGATATCTTAGAGTCTGTCTTTCATATGTGATCACTGCGTTATATGTTACAAAACATGAAAATAGCGCTAAAAACTTGGAAAAAAGCAAAATTGAGAAAGATGCCGAACGACAGCAACCACCTAATATCATGTGATATAGCCTTATATCATTTAAATATTTTACAGCAGCTCTCTGTGTTTCCTTACACTTTCCTCCTGTTGTCCCCAGTATAACCTGAGGTTCCATTATCTTCCTGTCTCATGTATCATTCATCTTACCCTTTTCCTCCCCTCTACAATGTCAGTGTATGTTTGACATTCACTTCTCAGACATTTATCTGATTTATCTGAATGCGTTGTATGAGAAGCTGAATACAAAAGAAGGAGAAAGGCACTTATTCTATCTGCCCAGGCAGAGGGATCATGTGAAGAGAGTGAACCAGGAAGTGTGAGGGATTAGTAAGGATGAAGTGAGAGCAGCTATGAAGAGGATGACGAGTGGAAATGCAGTTGGCCCTGATGATATACCAATAGAGGCATGGATATGTTTAGATGAGATAGTGGTGGAGTTTTTAATCAGACTTTTTAACAAAATTTTGGATGTTGAGAGGATTTCTGAGAAATGAACTAGTGTTCTTGTACCAATTTTAATGAACACAGGGATGTGCAGCGCTGCAGTAACTACAGAGGAAAAAAGTTGATGAGTCACACTATAATGTTATGGGAAAGAATAGTGGAATCCAGGCAGATTGGAGAGGAGGTGATCTGTAAACTGCAGTAGGCAGGAAAGAAGACCACAGATACCATATTTACTTTGAGAATGTTGAGGCAAAAATACAGGATAGACAAGGTGACAGATATTTTATTCAGTTATAAATATATAATTATAATCAGTTCTAAGCAAAGATATTGGTATCTTGGATATTGACAATGGTTTGTAATTCCCAGATTTAGGAATCAGTGTGATTAACCCTTGTTTCATACCCAATGTCAGTTCTTTGTCTTTATAAATTTCATCAGTGCTTTAAGTAATAGTTTTCTTAAGTCTTTCCAAAAAAACTAACTCCACATCATGTTCCCACTATGCTCACACCATGTTTCAACTATGCTCATGTCAAGTTCCAACTAACCTCATCTAACCTAACCTCATGTTCCAAAAATCCCTGCGTCATGCTCCAACTAATCCCACATCATGCTCCCACTAACCCTGCATTATGTTTCAACTAACCCCTTGTCATGTTCCAACTAAACCCACATCATATTCCCACTACGCCCACGTCATATTCCAACTAAGCCCACATTATGTTGCCACTAACCCCACATTATGTTCCCACTAACCCTGCGTCATGTTTCAATGAACCCTGTGTCATGTTTCAACTAACCCCGGATCATAATTTGACTAACCGCAGGTCATGTTTCAACTACCCCCACATCATGTTCCAACTAATCCTTCATCAAGGTCCAGCTAACCCCGCATCATGTTTCAACTAACCCCACATGTTTCAACTATTCCCGCATTATGTTTCAACTAACCCCACGTCATGTTATAACTGACCCTGCATCATGTTCCAAATAACCCCACATCAAGTTCTAACTAGCCCCGTGTCATGCAACAATCAACCCAACATCATTTTACAACTTACAACCCTGTGGCATGTTCAAAATGACCTTGCATCATGTTATAACCAACCCTGTATCACTTTCCAACTAACCCTAAATCATGTTCTAGCTAATCCCACATCATGTTCCAACTAACCACACATCATGTTTCAATTAACCCCAAATCATGTTGCAACTAACCCTGCGTTATGTTGTAACTTAGCCTGCATCATGTTCCAACAAAACCCATGTCAAGCTTTAACTAAACCTGTGTCATGTAACAATCAACCCAACATCATTTTTCAACTAACTCCGTGGCATGTTACAACTGACCCCACATCATGTATGAACTAACTCTGTGTCACGTAACAATCAACCCTGTATCATTTTCCAACAAACCACAAATCATGTTCCAACTAACCCGACATCATGTTTCAACTAACCCTGTATGAAGTTCCAAATAACCCTGCATGATGTTCCAACTAACCCCACATCATGTTCAAACTAACCCCACATCATGTTCCAAACTAATGCCGCGTCATGTGCCAACTAACCCCAAATCATGTTTCAACTAACCCCCGTCATGTTTCAACTAACCTCACTGTTAGTGTAGCGAGGAGAGGTAATAGTTTTAGTGCACAGAGAAGAAATAGTGTTACTGCAGTGAGGAGTAAGATTGTTAGTGTAGAGAGAAGTAAACATGTTAGTTCAGAGAGGAGAAGAAATAGATTTAGATTAGAAAGGAGGAGTAAGAGTGTTAATGTAGAGAGAACAAATAATAGTGTTAGTGTAGAGAGGAGGAGTAATAGTGTTAGTGTGGAGATGAGGAGTAATAGAGTTGCCGGTGGCAGCACTCTAGGGTGGAAATAAATATACATATCACTGCATCATGACAAAGTTGCCAAAGTGTCTTGACCTGTACTTGCCCATCGAACAACAATTTTGCTGTGCTGAGAAAGTGATTCTGGTAACAATGCAAAAGTCAGTGTATTACTTAAACTCCCCGCATGCAGTTTATGGTGAAATATGGACACAGAAGGTATGATTGCTGATACTGGATTGAACGGCACCCAGGTGACCAAGGCTCGCATTGGCTCATTCACTCTCCGGCTGCCAGTGAAAAGTCAGCTAGGACAAAGAAGAAAAGTCATCAGACTCGCGGAATGAAATGATACAACACTACAACACAACAGAGAGGGCTCCAAAAGACTGAAATGCCAGACAGCACTAGTTGCCAATGAGTTGGAGAGATACAACAGTGATATATCAGCATTGAGTAAGAGACGATTGACTCTCTGTGACCACCTAGTAGACCATGGATACACATTGTTTTGGAGTGGAAGTAAGTGGAATCAGAGATGTGAGGCTGGAGTTGGTTTTGCTATCAGGAACTCTTTAGCTGAGAAACTGGAACAAGACCTAACAGCAATAAATGACAAGCTTATTGTAGGTTCCTAACTAATGGAGCCGCTTGTGATCCACATCACTGATAGAAAAAACTCCACAGCATTCTCTTGACTCAGTTCAACTCTTTACTTCATAAACGAAGATCACAGTACAAAATTTCCACCCAAAAAAACAAGAAAAAGTAAAAACGAATACGAGAGAGAGAAAGAGAGAAAAAAGAAGAGGTCAAAAATCTGCGGCTCCACTCCGAGTATCAGTGGTAAACCACACCCACTATTATAAATTAAACCATGAACGTATCATTCACAGTGCACATGAACAGTGAATATTTTCTTCTGTAAATATTCCCTTCTATCACAATACACAAGTACTATGCAAACTATGAACTTAATTAACAATCCACATATGAATTAACCAAAAAATGAATTTAGGCTTCTACACTTATGTAGTGAAATACGTCTTGATAGGACTGTCCAAAATCTAAAGAATAAACTATCAAAGTAACAAGAAGAAAAGAACAATAACTAAAACTTTTAAAGGTCAGTTAAAGGATTTTAAAGGTCAGATAAATATATAAAATTAAAGCATTATTCTGCTGAGGGAATCACATTGTCATATTGTACTGTGTATAATTTGTATGTGACAAATAAAATTTGAATTGAATTGAATTTAATTTAATTTAATTGAAATCCTTGTGCTCTCTCTTCATCTGGGATTGAATTGAACAACTTCCTACTATTGCTTGACCATTTTGTCAATCAAAATCCACCTTTTGAGGCATTCGTCTACGTAAAAATTTCTCTTGACCGTTTTGGCCGTCTTCTGATCAAAATCGTCCGCAAAATCTGTTGCACATTTTTGAAATGGGCAAAAGTTGCAACACTTCTTCAGGCCAACATCTTGGGTTCAACGAGGTCCAGCTCATAGTTCCCCTCAGGCCACCAGAGAAATCTGTATCTACACCGCTGACTCTGACTTGGTGGAACATTGCCTGGACGTCAGCCATGACCACCACACTCTCCTGACGAAACCTCATGAGGACACCTACCAGAGAACTTGTTAGGTCCGGCCCCTGAAGAAGCTGTTGGTTCTTGAAAGCCTGCTCCACAGTGAAAGACAACACGCAGTTTCTGTTTAGTAGGATGTCTGACTCCATGGTTAGGTAGATACCACGTTCTTCCCTCTATAGGTTCACATCCAGGACCATCAAGCTTCACTGCATAGCCTTTTTTCACAAGGTCATTCATAAATGCAACATATTCTCCATAAAATTTAATGTCTCTTGAGAATCTTTTGCGTAACTTCAACGCATGTTGCTCCGCAACAGCTCTGTTGTTTGGCATATACAGAGGTTTCTTACTCACTGGAAGGCAAACACTATAATGATCATCTTCAGGCTTCGCAGATTGTGACACCATGCTAATAAACTGATGGTCTTCCTTGGACATCTCAATATCTTCATTTTGTCCAGCATCAGGAAAGTCCTGTTTGAACTGCAGTTGCCAATGCTCTTCTAGCTTAGCCACTGAGATTTAATTTGCAGTAATTCCGGTCAAAGGGTTTGTCTCCATTATGTCGCTTACTCCTCTAAGTGGTCCGTTCACTGTCCATCCAAAGATGGTTCTCACAGCATATGGTCCATTGTCCACACTGTCAATCACTTGAAGTGGTTCTATACCTTTGGCTACATTTGCTCCTATGAGCAATCCAACCTCTGATTGGATAGTGGGAATTTTCACCTCCTTCAGGTGGGGCCAACCATCAATATCCTCCTGACGGGGAATATTGTCCTTAGTTACGGGAATGTCTTTTTGTGAATACACCTCAGGGAGTTCCACAAACTGGTTGCTGTCCAAGCTGCTGATCTTTAGACCAGTCACTATGTGTGTGTTCATGACTGATTCAATCCTCATTGTTCGCAACGAGATGCGTACATTGCGTCCCTATAAGTTCAGTTGGTCTATCAGCGACTCTGTAGGGAAAGAAGCTGAGCTACCTGCATCCAAAAATGCATACATTGTCACTGTCTTAGTTCACTTTTGTGCCTTGACACACACTGGAATGAGTGAAAGAACACAGTCTTCCTTACCGGCCCCGGTGACATCAAAGGATTCAGCTGCTTGTACAAGGGCACTCGATACACATTGCTGTGCACTTTCCTTTGTTGATTCTTCGTTTGAGTCTTTGTTCATGATGTGCAATAGTGTAGGGTGTAGTCTAGAGCATTCATGACACTTAAGCTTCTGTTTACAGCTGCTACTCATATGACCATGCTTCAAACATGAAAAACACAAAACTTTGCTCCTTAAGAAATAAATCTTGTCCTTGTATAGCTTGCTCTTGAGTTTTTTTGCAAACTGTGAGGCTGTGTTGATCTCCACTACAATAAACACAAGGTTTGCTACCATCATCCACTGATACAGATTGTCGGTTTGATGTAGTTTGTTTGTCAATTTCCTGGACACAACAGCCATTGTAAACACCTTCTTCCGTTTGAGGGTCTTTACATGTTGTTTTGGTTTCTGCTTTACAGTATCCTTTAAGCTTGTGATGGTGTCCTTTATGTTTCCATAGAGAGGGTGTAAAAGATACTTAACTTTTTGGTTCACAAACTCAACAAAGTCATTAAACTTAACTCTTTTCTTTGTCCTTTCTTGCAGGTCACAGGCAGACCTTCTCCATGATTCTTTGAGTTTGTATGGAAGTTTGTTTGCTAGTGCCTTTATATTAACTGTATTGTCCAAGTCTTCCATGTAGTTAACATCTGTCATAGTGTTGAAACAGCCTGTAAGGAATAATGCGAAGGACTGGAGAACCACACCATCTTTGTGCTTGACTAGCGGCCAATCCAAAGCCTCCTTTATGTAGGCTTCAGCTATCTTAAAGTCATCACCAAAGAACTCCTATAACATTTGTTTTACTTTAGTGTATCCCTCTAAGGGTTCCATGTGAATGCAGCTCTTAACAAGCTCATGTGGTTGTCCACTCTACAACTCACTGTACTGTAGCAAAAATTAAAGGCAATCACGATTGTCATCAGTGTGATATTCAATTCCATGTTGAATAGCTCCAAAAAATGATGTATAATCCAATGGGTCTCCATTAAATATGGAATGTTGAGATCTGGAAGTAGAGATGCTTTGTGATTCTTTACAAGATACTCCGTGATGTTGGCTTGCTGAGAGATAGCTCGGCAAAGCCCATCGAGCACTGTGGCTTGCTGGCCTATAATTTCCGATTTTGGTACAGATGTAGCCGTTTGAACAATTTCTGGTGGTACATTATGTTTAAACTGGATGCTTTAATGGTGTCCTGTGATGGTAGTTCTAAAGTAGGTTCTATACCTGTTTTACCATCCTTCTGTTTGGTCCAAGTGATGCCATCGTCCTCTGGTGTGTCCTCATACTTCTGCAAAACCTCCATCTTGGCATCACACTCAGCAAGCGCTGGCTGCATTGCATGCATTTCCTTCTTAGCCTTTATTGCAGCTTGTATTCTCCTTTTCTGGGCTTCAAACTCTGCTTCTCGTCATTTTTCTTCAGCCTACCACTCTGCTTCTACCTTTTCTATGGCCAACTTTTCTTTTAAAGCTGGGGCCTTTGCCTTTAATGAAGCCCGTTCCATTTCTGCCTTTAAACTGAATGAAGAGGATGACGAGACTGAGCTTCCACATTGTGATGCAGTTCTACCTTTTCGTTTACTGGTCGCTTTTGATATCATAGACCTACTGTCTGCAGGTGATGCATGTCCATCGCACTCTTCTGCCTGCTCTGCACGTTTTAAAACATCTTTTATCCATCCTTCACAACTCCAAAAGAAGTCATTCATTAAATCATTTTTTGGATCAAACCAGCTCTTTTGATCATCCATATATTCCTTCTCATCCATGACTTTCTGCAAACCAAAATTAACTGCTTGGAATTCTTCCTTCAAACCACTAAATTCAACACGAAGCTTATTGTTCACAATGTGAACATTTGCAACATCTTCCATTAATTGATCAATCTGCTTCTTCAAGCTGGTTAACTGGGATAGCTTGGACCTGCATGCCTGAATATGTCTGGCCTTATGCTCTTCTGCAGCTTTCTCAGTCATTTTCCCAATCCATTTTCCACTCTCTTGTTCATCCAAAACAAGCCAAAGTTCCACTTTCAATCAATATTAACCCTTTATATTATCCAAGCATCTTCATCTCTTCATCTTCATCTGCTTGTTCCGCGGTCGGGTCGCGGGGGCAGCAGCCTAAGCAGTGACTCCCAAACGTCCCTTTCCTCAGCCACTACCTCCAGCTCTTCCGGGGGGATGGCAAGGCGTTCCCAGACCAGCCGAGAGACGTAGTCCCTCCAGTGTGTTCTGGGTCAGCCCCGGGGTCTCTTCCCGGTCAGACATGCCCGAAACACCACACCAGGGAGGCGTTCGGGAGGCATTCTAATCAGATGCCCGAGCCACCTCAACTGGCTCCTCTTAACGCGAAGGAGCAGCGGTTCTACTCCGAGCTCCTCCCGGATGACAGGGTCCTTTCCACAGGAAGTACCTTATTGACCTACTTAAAGCTAAACAAAAGATGTAACCTTTAATCTCATTTGCTAATGTACTCTCCCAAAATTTACCCTGTCTCCAGTCTCCCTGGCCTCTCAACCATCATGTACAAGTATGTTGTTCAAAAAAATTATCTTTCATTTTGAGAAAAATGTGGCTAAGAGGTCTTTCCTGTGGCTAGAGGATTTTTAGAACTGTTAGCCACACTGACTCAGAGAGTCTGCATGCTAAAGGAAGCCTAGTATTGAATGCACATTGTTGACTGCACTTATTTTCATTTTGCAATGTTAAGTGATCTAAGAAGAAGTTCATTCATTCATCTTCTTCCGCTTGTTCTGGCGTTGGGTCGCAGGGACAGCAGCCTAACCAGTGACTCCCAGACGTCCCTTTCCTCAGCCACTTCCTCCAGCTCTTCCGGGGGGATGCCAGGGTGTTCCCAGACCAGCTGAGAGATGTAGTCCCTCCAGAGTGTCCTGGCTCTTCCCGGTCGGACATGCCCCAAACACCTCACCAGGGAGGCGTTCGGGGGGCATTCTAATCAGATGCCCAAGCCACCTTAACTGGCTCCTCTCAACGCAAAGAAGCAGCGGTTCTACTCCGAGCTCCTCCCGGATGAGAGAACTTCTCACCTTATCTCTAAGGGAGAGACCTGCCACCCTGCGAAGGAAGCTCAATTCAGCCGCTTGTATTCGCGATCTCGTTCTTTCGGTCACTACCCAAAGCTCGTGACCATAGGTGAGGGTAGGAACGT
>JAOUQZ010043311.1:0-13316 GCA_028564935.1 Neosilurus hyrtlii | reverse complement strand
ATATATATATATATATATATATATATATATATATCTATATATCTATATATCTATATATATATATCTCTATCTATATATATATATATATATATATATATACACACACACACACACACACACACACACACACACATATATATGTCCAAGATTTTCTGCTTGCTCTGACCTTCACCTTTAACTTTGACATTCCAAAATCAAATCGTCTCTGGAACCCAGGTAGGGTAGAGTCTCCACCAAAATCTGTGAAAGTCTGTGCACGGATGTAGCCAGGATTTTGTTTAAAGTGGCAAACAAACAAAAGATGGACGGACAAATGCTGATTATTGCAATATCTCTGCCAAAACTCAATTTTGGGTGGAGTTAAACAGGAGCCTGGGAAACTATTCTCAGTTCCATGGAAATCTGAGGTAAGAAAAAAGGTAGATAGCTATAATTATATATAGAGCATTTATCCATCTATTATATCCAGTATATGATTTATCAGTTTATACCTACATTTCATATAATAGAATATCTGAATTCTCACTAGGTGGCACGGTGCATAGTGGTTAGTACGTCTTTCCCACAGCAAAAAGGTCCTGGCATCATGTCCCGGGTTCGAGAAAGGCATTCCTGTGTAGAGTTTGCATGTATTTTCTGGATGCCCTGGTTTCCTCTCACAGTCTAAAGATATGATCATTAGGGTAATTGGCTGTTTAAAATTTCCCCTAGGTGTGAGTCTGAGTGTGTACTCCCTGCAACCCGTGCAGAATTATGCAGTTCAAAAAATGAACAAATGAATGAATGTTTTCTTACCATAAACTATGTTAGGAACACCTGTTAATTAAGGTATCGTATCAGCCAGTCAGCTGGCAACAGCACAATGCATCATGTCATGTATGTCATCTCAGCTTTTTACAAATTTGCCAATTATTGTAACATATAATGAGTTTCACCAATCATAGCATTCCCCCATGCAAACATTTAGCCAAACGTCACTTCCTTGTTTATGCTTTTTGAAGATATTAAGATGCGGACATGTGTGTAAATATTGTTTGCAATTTTTACGTAATCTTGCAATTTTATTGCATTTAAAAACTAAAAACATCACAACATGCATTGTAATGCTCTTAAAAGTCTGCACAGTTTGTCTTTTTATACTGCAACTCTCAAATAAAAAGCCTGTGAAAGTCCTGGGGGGACTGATCAAACTTCAGGGTAAATAAAATTGCTGTGTGATTTTAACCCTGGCATGGTTGTTGGTACCAGATGGGCTGTTTTGAGTATTACAGAGACTACTGGCCCTCTGGGAAAATCACACACAAAGTCTATCAAAATATATTCTGTGTGGAGTTTGCACGTTCTCCCAGAGCTTGTGTGTGCTTCCTCTGGGTACTCCGGTTTCCTCCACAGTGCAAAAACGTGTTAATTGGCTGTGAGGAAAATCGCCACTGTGTGTGTGTGTGTGTGTGTGTGTGTGTGTGTGTGTGTGTGAGTGAGTGGTTGTATGTGAGATGGTATGAAATGATGAAAATCCTGTGACTTCAGCATGTGCAGACTGAAACACCTTCCACACTGACCGAATGACCAGACCAGTTTGAGCTGATCAATTGAGAGAGTCACTTTCCTTTTCTCCATTTAATGTTCCTTTGTCCCATTCTGTCTCTTTTTTCTTTCTCAGGCACCTTGATGGTCATCTCTCTGCTCTCGATCGTGTATGGTGCGCTGCGATGCAACATCCTGGCCATCAAGATCCGTTACGATGACTATGCAGTGTCAGTCCGTCCTGCGGCGTACGTGTGTGTGTTGCTGTGGCGCAGTTTTGAGATTGCGACACGCGTTGCAGTGCTTGTGCTCTTTGGCTCTGTATTGAAGGCCTGGCTGCTGCCAGTAGTCATGCTCGGTTTCTTTGCATTCTTCCTTCAGCCATGGGTGGCATTCTGGCACAGCGGATCACCCTTCCCCGAGAGCATTGAGAAGACACTGACCCGTGTGGGCACGGCCACTGCGCTTGCCATGCTTACTTTCCTATACGCTGGCATCAATGTTTTCTGCTGGTCAGCCGTGCAGCTTAAGCTTGAAGACCCTGACTTGATTGATAAGAATTATGGCTGGAGGCGAGCCACTGCGTACTATTCATTTCGCTTCATTGAGAACATAGCACTCACGTCTCTCTGGTTCACACACCGCACTGAATTTTATCGACAAGTAGACGCGCCGGTGCTTGAGTTACTGCTGCTGCTGAGCTATGTCCTTGCTGTGTTCTTCATGCTCCTGTTCTACCAGTGCTGCCACCCCTGTAGGCACCTGTTCTCTTCCAGTCCAGTGCAGGGACTGTGGGAGTGCTGCAGCTCACTACGGATGCCGGCTGTATCGTGCTCCCAGTCACAGGGTAAAGTCTCACTGGAGAACCCCGATCCTGCCAGTGATGTGGACCATGAACCGATTTCTAACACCAGTGGAGACATCAACCAGTGTCTGTGCTGAGTCTCTACAGAGGTAAAGAGTCACAGATGGAGAAATGGAGTAGGTGGCAAAGCACTTGGGTACACTTAGCAAGCAAACGCTGTAACTGAGAATTAGCGTGAAAAATTTTGATTCAGGCAACAAACAAGCAAGGACAAACGCAGGTGTCGGTCTGAGCCTATAATGACACTTACCTGGGCTGAATATTTTTTAAAAGTGCTCTTTATTGATCAGAAGCTTGATTAGCTAATGAAGCAAATATGTGTTCTGTATATTGTGTGAAAGATCTTTTTAAGGCTTTATATTTTTGTGTATTTCTTTTTTTTTTTTTTTTTTTGGTCTTTTGAATTTAAGACCAAATAGTCAGCATGATTGTGTTTCGCATTGTTTAAGTGCTGTTGCTGAATGCATGTGCTGTTTAACCTTAACAAAATGAGAATGCTGCTTTTGTCAAGTACACTGCTGTCCACTCATCTCCTATCTGTCTCAACTTCTCTCTCTCATACACTCTTTCTTACTCTCTTTCTCTCTCCTTACCTCCAGTCCATGTATATTTATGTAAAATACTGTTTGGTAAGGTTACATTATAAAACAAAAGCACCACTGAGCACATTTAGTACAATTTAGAAGAAAATGAAATGCTTCTCATTTAAGCACTTTTGCACTATTATGTTTTTTTAATGGTTTCTTCTTTAAAACTGTTAATTAAATCGGCTGGCTTAACCTTTTATGGGCATTGAGCACATCGAGCCACACATTACCAGAGCAAGTACCTACATAGATTTCTCAAGGTCCTGCAGAAATTGTGCACTGCACGTGCATTGATTCAGCCCCATATAACAATGGGTCAGGCCCTCTTCCATATATGGTCAAGAAGTCTTTCGATTTTTTTTCTCATAGGGAAATGCTCATGTAGTGAATTAAAAATACTGTTGATGTGGACACATTAAGGCACTGTTATTAGAAAAAAGCTATGAAAGCTATCATTTAATTTGTCAATTTGAATTTTGGGACCAGTTTCCTTTAAAGATACAGTGTGTAACATTTTAAAGGATCTATTGGCAGAATTTATATATACCATCAATAAATACATCTTCATTAGCTTATCCTTATTAAAACAAAGTTGTTGAGTTGTTGAGTTTCAGAACCTTAGATTAAGCTCTTTTTATCTACATGGGGAGCGGGTCCCCATCAGAGAGGCCACCATTTTCCCCGTCCATGTTTCTACAGTAGCCCAGACCCATATAGTCTTTAAAGGAAAGGGATCAGGAATGAAATTTCATTTGGCTGAAATCTGGAACCTCACCAATAGATGCCGCTAGATACCACAAAATCTTACACACTTTACCTTTATGTTTAAAATGACTCAACATTGAAAGCATCCGTTACACCTCCTGTGCATTTAATTCCTTCGACAAGTAAGTAAATGGAGGAAGGACACATTCCAAACAGTGAAGAATTTCCTGATAAGCAGCTTTGAGCCTTAATCACTGACACACTCACCACCGCTGTGTATTAATCCTGCCCCAATTTTATTATACTATTAATACACAATTTCCAGATATATGGGTTTAATGTTTTGCTTTCACTTTTCCTTCTTCTCGGCTTTAGTACTACATGCATTGTCAGTTTTAATTCTGATTTCACGTTTAACACATATTACATGCATATTAAAATTTAAAAGAATTAGTTAAACTAAAATCATATCAAAAAGTGAGATATTTGGTCTTCTTGCTGTTTTCTTGGTATCCTTTGCAGTGAAGAGTTTCTCTTTTATTTGCAAGCTTCTCAGGTTTATTCCTTGATGATGTTGTCTTACATGTTTACGATTATGAACAACTTACTGATCCTTTACCAGCATTCATCTCGAAAGAGAGTTTCATTCATTCATTTAACGCCTCTCATATAGGTTAGAATTGAAAGTACGAGAGGTAAGATGTAAGGAGGTTTTGGAAATAGTTTTTTTTCTTAAGGTCTACATGTGTTTTATTTCTTAATATAGAGAGAAATATTGAAATATTTAATTATACATGCTTATATTTTTCACTTCTATTGAGATTCACACTTCTTTACAAATGGAAAGCGACCACCTTTGCACCCTGTTAATTTTTTCTTAATGAATATAATGGCTTTACACCGGCATGATGATTGTATTTAAGCCTTTGGTGCCCTCTGGTGTTTGGGTAAATGAAAGTAATCATACAGATGTGTAAAGGTCTCTGAAAATGTCACCTACATTTGACTGCTTGTTAAAGCTTTCTTCTGTATGCAGAGTCTGAAAAAAATAACAGCAACAACAAAAAGTTGAAACCAGAGAGTTTCATGTGTCTTTGTCACCATAGGAACACAGAGTGTTGGTGTCTTTCTGAAATCACTATTTATGTCATATAAATATTAAATGCTGTAATTCGTACACTTATTTGTCGAATCCAATAAGGGTTATGGGAAAGCTGGAGACTGTCTCAGCTTCTCAGCTGACTCTGGGCGAAGGCAGGGTACATCCTTTACATCTCATTAGACCAGGGCCAGCACACAAGCAGGCATTCACACTCACACCCAGGGGTAATTTGGAACAGCTAATTATCTTAATGTGCATTTCTTTAGACTGTGGGAGGAAGTTTGAGTACCCAGAGAAAGTTCACACATGCACAAGGAGAACATGCAAAATCCCAGGACTCGAATGCAGGACCTTCTTGATCCCGAATCTCTTCTAAATTGCTTACTTATCTATAAGTGTTTACACACACACACACACACACACACACACACACACATTCAGTGGGATTAAGGTCAAGGTTTTATGGAGGTCAGTTGCGTTCCTTCTTTGACTCTAATTTTGACAAGCCTTCATGGACTTTAGAGACTTCACTTTGTGCCTGAATCGAGGAGTCTAAGGCTCTTCCCACATAAGCTTTGGACACAGTTCTTTAGATTGGCTATAAGAATATAAACACCATCCTTAAACTGAGGTTTGTCCATGATGACATTTGGCATGCAGCGAATAATTCCATCCTGATAAATATAAGTTTGAAATGAACCGAGAATATGTCAATAGCAAAGAATAAATTCTGCCATTCCCTGAAACATATAAAGATAACATCCAGCAGAGTGAAATTATGTCCCAGCGATAATCCATACTTTATGGACAATAAACCTCTCCCGATTTCACTATAATGAGAGCTTATAATTAGAAATGGGTCACTTTTGTCATAATGCCACATAAGCAGTGGTTACATTGTGGTCACATACTGTTAAATGTAAAATAAGTCCCTTATATGGGTGAAGCCATCAATTTTTAAGTGGAATCGAGGTTGTGGATAATGCAGTCCTGGAAGACTTCACATCTACAGTGATTTTTATATTGAATGGGAGCACAAATGCAATTTTAGTGTTACCAATAACAGGCTTTCACTGTTACAGATTTATTAGGATTTAGGATTTATAAGTATTAGCAGCCAACCAATATGCCTGTCTAATAGTTTGCCCCATTGTGCCCACTGTACTTTGTACTATTTTGTTATTATTTATTTGACGTCTGTTTTTTTCTACTTTAAATTACTGACTCCGAGAGCCCGGACTGTCTGTTTGTGCACAATTGACAAATAATTTTCTTGAACTTGAGCCTTGATTGAAGTGTATGCATGTAGTTTTGGACCGAATAAAAACATTTATTTCAAGAATGTACTCATATTTCCTACACCATCACTGTATGTCCTTCTCAATCACTGTTGATAATGTGGCACTGAAGGGACCTGATGAATTATCCACAGTACGGTGGAAACCATGCCTAGAGTGTGTTTTACTAAGTGATCACCTGATCATCTTTTATCACTGAATATGTGAATCTCTACTGTAGGTTGCGAATGAAGTTATGCCTGGACTCCTGCTTGATACAACCACTGACTGTTCCAAAAACATAAATATTTATACAATTCCACTAAGGAGATGATGTGGGTTGTAAAAATAGGGCCCCTATGACAGCTATCACTTTCCATTTCATATTTAGGTATACAACTTTCCCCCATTAACCTAACATACTGTATGGAAATATATACAATATAATATCCGCCGAAGGCAAGGTGAATTTCGTTGACTCTGCAGAGATGTCCATCGAGCATGAGATAAATCCTAGTTTTAGTATATACTAAATGGAAACATAAGAAAAACAACTTAAACAAGATTTTTTTTTTATAGTGTGCCAATGGTTGACTACGGCGTCCTGTGAAGGTTTAAATAAAGTGCTTTTCTTACCTTGAAAAACATGAAGGCCATGCTGTGTTGCTTTCTTTGTAGTTTTTAGGATCGCATTTTATTGAAATTTCTAGGATTTCTGAATCAGAGATCATGGGAACCCATGAGTTTTTGTTGTTATTTTGATTCAAGCATCATCCTGAGCTTCCTGAGGTGGATAAAGTTCATAAGACAGTGAACCATTATATGAGACATAAGACAGCAAACATATAGTACCATTTCTGTGTAGTATACACTAAAAGTAATTAAACAAGGGCGGTTTGGTGGCGTATTGGTTAACACGTCCACCTCACAGCACAGTAGGAAGGTCCAACCAAGAAGGTCCTGGGTTTGAGTCCTGGGCCCTGATGTTTCTGTGTGTGGTTTGCATGATCTCCCTGTGCTACTGGTACACTGGCTTCCTCCCACAGTCCAAAGTCATGCACATTAGGCTAATTGGCTGTTTCAAATTGTCCCTAAGTGTGAGAGTGAATGGTTATTGTATGGTGGTCCTACAATGGTATTGCGGGCTGTTCCCTGCCTTTGCCCAGTGTCAGCAGACATAGGCTTTAGCTTCCCTGCAGCCCTACTAGAATTAAGCGGTTCGAGCAGATGAGTGAGTAAGTAATTAAACAAGAAATGAAAAAAATATATATATAAAAGTAATTTCTGTTATGATGCACTAGGTGTCAGTATTGTTCAGGGGTTTTTAAAAATGATGTATCTGAAAACATCCTCTAGACATTTTAAACTAGAGTTGCAACAAATATAGAAGTGATGTAATTTAGGTTTTCTACTAATGGAATTGGGGCAGTGGATTACTGATCCCAAGGTCGGGGTTTCAAGCCCCACTGTCACCAGGTTGCCACTGCTGTCCTCCCAGTGCAGCTAACTGGGTTATCAAAGGTCAGCCATGTCTCTCACTGTCCATGGTGAGGGGCATGTAAAAGAACCATTGCGATGGCCTGGCGAGCTGTCGAGGGTGTACTCTGCCCTCGCCCAGCTGAGGTGGGTGCCAGCCTCCCTGCGACCCTAATTGGGATTAAGTGGTTCAGAAAATGAAGGTATGAATAATACTACAGGAATTCAATGGTGGAATGTAGAGAGCTTTCAACTTTCAAGTACTATTTAAGTCAGTAATATGGGTGAACAGAACAAGTAATTTAAGACTTTACTTGTCATGCAAGACTTTACATGTCAACTGAGGGAGTTTTTCCTTGCCACTTTCGCCACGGGCTTTCTCATTAGGGATATGTAGGGGGTTGTAGAAAAATGTTTAAATTACTTTTACTATGTAAAGCTGCTTTGCGACAATGTCAATTGTAAAAATCGCTATACAAATAAAATTGAATTGAATTGAAGACGTCATTGAATATGTATTATTTAGCACTTCTTTAATGCTGTGTGTGTGTGATGACAGGACATCCTGTTATGGGAAAATAATCAATGTGATATCACCTAACACAAAATTGTTAAAAATATAAAATTCATTATTTGTCGATAACATCACATTCTGATGTATTCCATTCCTCTTCTTCAGAAAGATTTTATTTATTAAGGAATATCACATGATATGTTTTATAGGTTTACAGTGATACTGAACAAGCATATAAAACCAATCATTTCTGTTATCAATTGTTATATAAGAACTATAGGCAAGCAAGTGTATTTTTAGAGCATATTTCATACAGCAGGCAATTCAAAGTGCTTTACATAAACTAAAAAAGGAACATTAAAAAGGATCATTCAACGAAGAGAATTAAAATAAATAAATAAACAGCTCAGTGTTTCCCCAGTGTACACCTTCTCAAAGTCGGGGTGTTGGAAGTAGGAAGTCAATCATTCATCTTCTTCCACTTGTTCCGGGGTTGGGTTGCAGGGGCAGAAGCCTAAGCAGTGAGGTCCAGACATCCCTCTTCCCAGCCACATCCTCCAGCACTTCCAGGGGGACGCCAAGGCGTTCCCAGGCCAGCAAAGAGACATAGTCCCTCCAACGTGTTTTGGGTCGGCCTCGAGGTCTCTTCCCTGTTGGACATGACCAAAACACCACACCAGGGAGGCGTTCGGGAGGCATTCTAATCAGATGCCGGGAGCCAACTCAACTGGCTCCTCTCAATGCTTCCCACCCTAGCCAGAGTAGGAAAACTGAGCAACGCAAGTATCTGAGCAACTTTGAAAAGGGCCACATTGTCATGGCTAAACAACTGGTTCTATTTATCTCCAAAATAACAGGTCTTTTGTGGTGTTTCTTGTATGCACTGGTAAGTACCTTCCAAAGGTGGTCCAATGAAGGACAACCAATGAATTGGCAAGAGTGTCATGGCTTCCCAAGACTCACTGATACGGGTGGAGAGCGAAGGCTAGTAAATCTGTATTACTATACCTCTTGGGGCAATGGTGGCTTAGTGGTTAATGCTCTGGATTACAGATTAGAAGGTTGGTGGTTCAAGCCCCAGTACCACAAAGTTGCCAGTTTTGGGTCTTAGCACGTGTTAATTTATTGTTGTCTGTGTGTGTGTGTGTGTGTGTGTGTGTGTGTGTGTATGTGTGTGTGTATTCCATCCAGGGTGTTTTTTGCCATATCCACTGCAGACCTGTACTGATGAAGAGGTTTTATATGGTATATTTTCATTCTTGTTCCATATTTCCCTTCCTTCCATCATAACTTTATTTATTATATACTTTATATTTTATCTCAAAGTTAATTATATGTGCAATATTTGTTTATTAAGTGCAATATTGAGGGGGCTCTGAGTCAAGAATTTCATTGCTGGTAGTGATGTTCCAACTGAACATTGGAACTAGAAACTTGAAACTTGAAACTAAATTTTAATTTTAATTGTATCTAATTGTACTAAATTAAGCAGTTCAGCAAAAGAGTGAGTGAGAGAATATCATTTTATGCTGTATATGTAACTGCACATTGTGAAGCTTTAACTCCCCCATACTGCACAAAATATACTTTCTGAAGCTGTTTTATTTTCTGTATGCTGCCTTTTTAGCAGCCTATCTACTGCTGAGAGGCCAGCCAAATTTGTAATAGATCCTCACCACTTCTGTCAAATTGTCTATCAAACAGTGCAATCAGGCCAACTGAGGATTTCTTTCTCCATCTATTATGCCAAAACTGGTTTCTGCCAGCAGTATTGGAAAGCTGTTCAGCCCTGTGAACAACAACTAAAATAAAGAGCAAATCTTTTTGACGCATTTATGACCTCTTCACATGACTTGGTCTTGACCTCTTGCTCTGACAGGTGCAACTCACTGATTGTACTTGACTCACCTGTAATAATACAAAGGATATGCTCTTAAATGTAAGAAAATGCCCTTGATCTCAAAAAATGTTTCCTCCATAAAGGTGCAGCAGTTAATTTTATTTATTTCTACTTATAGCAAATAACATGTAAAATACAGTATGTAGGACAGACAACATGCTGGTATAGTGGTAAACATATCCGCCTCACAGCAAGAAGGTAATGGGTTCCAGCAAAGGCATGGAGAACATGGTGTGGCATTTGCATTTTCTTTCTCTGCTTGTGTGGGTTTCCTCCAGGTTCTCCAGTTTCCTCCCACAGTCCCACTCATACACATTAGACTAACTGGCTGCGACCTAGGTGTGTGTGTGTGTGTGTGTGTGTGTGTGTGTGTGTGTGTGTGTTGGCCCTGCGAGGGCCTGCAGGACATGATTCATCTATCCATCCATTTTCTGTCCCACTTATCCGACAGGTTCATTGGGTCAACTCCAGGTGACTTAGGGTAAGGGGCGAGGTCACCAGTACATTTCAAATATAAAACAGCCACAAATAAGCATTCACACTCACATTTACTTCTATAGGAAGCCAGTTGAGCTAATGTGCATGTCTTTTGACTATAAAAGGAAACCTGTGTTCTCAGAGGAAACCCATACAAACACAGCGAGTACATGAAGCTCCACACTGGTAGGCTCTTGGCTGAGATTAAACTTCAGTGTAGAATGACTATAGTTCAGGCATGGAGCTCCTGTCAGGCTTTTTGTAGACAGAAGCTCCAGTTGTTTGAAAACAACCAAAGCCATGATAATAAATGAAAATATATTTTAAAAAGATACCAAGTACCCTAATTGTAAGTGTCTCAAAATAAATGATGAAATACAGAAGCCACATTTTTTTTATCAAAAGAAAAAAATAAAAACACTAAGTATATTTTTTATAGGGGGGGGCAGTGTGATTAGCCTATTTGATGAATCATACATTGTCATGTACTGGTTAAGGCATGCTGGGGGCAGCATTCAAACATTTATTACAAAACTATCTGCTTGTGAACCCGACAGTGCTGTTCTTTTACCTGAGAAAGAAGCTTTAAGCAACAGGTTCGACAAAACAAATGTATTTCTGGCCTAGAATTTATGATGTGCTATTATTAACCTTTCCTCTGACCTTTAACATGCCTCTGTAGGTGGTGTAAAAACACAAAGGGCAAAAGAAGATAAATGAAAGGTATGCTGCATTTATTAAGAGATTAGTAACTGAGGCTTTACGGATAAGATATTTTGATGACAATGGTCAGAACTTTACTGATAGCAGCACCCCAGGCATATGTACCACAAAACACTGAAATTCATGAAAAATGTAATTTGAATAATCTTAAACAGCATGTACATATTTACGTTCCTGACCTTCGGGGTGACAATCTGGCTTCAGTATACTTCTACACAATTTGTAGAGCTCTCGGTGGTGTTTATTCATTGTTAATTGCAATTTTACGTCCTGGGTTTGAATCCAGTGGTCAGTCAGGGGGTTTCTGTGTGGAGTTTGTATGTTCTTCACATGCTCGCGTGCGTATCTTCGTAAAGTCATTGTGGGTTCTTCATATATACATACATTGTGATTTGAGGACTGCTTCACTTGAAGAGTGGGAGAAATTATGAGAGCAGCCCACAAATTTTTGAGATATAAATGTCAGTAATTCAATCAGGAACCACCTGAACAGAACAAGAGTAATTGTAGGCATTTAACATCCATGAAGCTCAATACATTACAAAAGATACTAAATGTCAGCTTAACATTAACAAACCTTTCAGCTACCCTTCAGCAGTGAAAATTCTCCTCAGTGTACTCAGGATCAAGTCAATACAACACAATTACAGAGCCTCCAGAAGCCTGTGTAAATACATGTATATTGCTTATCTTCTGCTTCTTTCTCCTCCTATTCTTTCTTTTCTTTTTTAAGGTTTAGACCTTTTCTAAGAACTTGAACAACCATGCTTTTTTTCCCTTGCACAGTTTATGCGTGTTGAGATTGCATCCTTCTTTCAATGCTTCGCAAACTTTATTGCCAAATAAAAACAGATTAAACCTAAATATAATTAAATGAATAATATAAATTGATAAAACAATCGCTCTAGTATGCTATTAAGATTTTTTAGCGCCACCTCCTGCAAGATACCACCTTGAGCTGCTGCCCATATCCCCGCTATATTTATATCCCCTTGAAGTTAATGATAAAGTTTATTGTTTAAGCTTAGTTTGCAAGACTTGCATTGACTTCTGATCCTGATGAGTGTTCATCCAAACCTCCACAAGAATTCCAACCACTCGGTCAAAACAGTTTCTTTTAGAAGAGAAACATGTAACGCAGTTTGGCTGTAATCCAGTTTGCCAGATGAGATTAATATGAACGATGCACAGTTAGGGCTGATCAGTGTGCATTTCATCCACTCTGAGCTACATTTAGGACCCACAGGATGCCTGGATCAGAGTAAATATCTGTGTGTGTCAGGGAACAGTTCCACAGCATTCCAGAGGGACCTGCTGAAGCATACTTGTCAGCATCAATGCATTCATTCACAGCTCGTACTCCAAAGATGTAAGGCGGGGGTGTCAAACTAATTTTCACTGAGGGCCACATCACTAAATTTAAAGGTGATTGAGGGCCAAATAATCACTGAACATATATTCTAAAAGGGCAACCATGAAATCTGCATGGCAAAATGATTAATTTAGGCATTTGTCATCTTTTCCTTTATTCACTTGCATTTTCTGACATCGCTTAACAGCGACAAGCTAGCATGCAATCATGAATGACTTACCTGTTTACTTGAAAAAGGCTGCTGCCTTTTAATGGAAAGATGATGAATTAGGATTCTTGGTAATGGTTGATGCAAAAAATGTACGATTATCATATTCTTTGAAAGCTCTTGCGGGCCAGTTGAGTTGGCAGGCTGGATTTGGCTCACGGGCCTTGAGTTTGACAACTTTAATGTAAGGGATGCTTTCCAGGAGCAAACACAGTAATAAGCAGGACAGCCTAGATAACCACAAAGTAATGTTCACTGATAAAACCACTACATAACACATGCTGGCTTTCATTACCCATGGCCTTATCTTATGGTATGTTCTATAGTATGTGAATGTGATCAAATTGCCATTAAAAAACAAAACAAAACAAAACAACAACCAAAAAAAAAATTCTCTCTTTTTTAAAGGATTGAAAAGATTGCAAGGGTGTTTCCTTTTAAGGTCACTCAAGCTCAAGTTGACTCCTTTGAAAGACCATAGTATTCCATAGTAACAGCATTGGTGCTCAGTCTTCAAAAGTTTGTAAGTTTGTACTGACCTTCCCCTTTGACTTTGGCTTTCCAAAATCATATCATCTCTGGGAAT
>JAOUQZ010043310.1:0-13317 GCA_028564935.1 Neosilurus hyrtlii | reverse complement strand
ATTTGTCATTATAATAATCTGGGCACGATCTGTGAACTAAACATTATGTCTAGGAAGATGATCCCTACTGCTTTCCTCATGACTCATGAGAACTGACACGGTGTGCCTCCAGCAACACGCCCAGTTCTCCAGGTGATCCTTTGTTTTCATTGTTAATTCTGGTTTCACATGTAGGGTCTAATTTTACAGTTGACTTTTTAGCTTTTAAATAAACTGCAGACTATTTATTTATTAGTGTGCAGGAAAAAGGAAGCCTGAAATCCAAAACAAAAAAAAAACCTGTCTTTTTTTCATTACTTACAACAAAGATGCTACATTGCTATATAATAAAAAGCTGTTAAACTGGTTCAGGGAGTAAACCACCTGGGAGTCGCAGTGGTTAAAGAAGGGTAGCAACCACCTATATTATTGAGTGTGTGCGTGTGTGTGCATAAGAGTCATCAGTTCCTGATTCAGACATTTCATGAGCCAAAACCAAAACACGGGCAACAGGACTGACAGTCATTTCAACATTAATTAAAGCTTATAGGATAGGCTTACCCAGAGCTCCTTGGCAGATATCAGTCCTTGTTGCTCCTCCAACAATGAACTGAGGGCTGGAGCACAGTTCCTGTAAAAGAAATAACAAACAGACACACCTGGAGGGTTAATTCTTCCCGACAATGCCCGTGCGCTGGTGTTGGTAGACGTTTCCACCCATCTTTACCATCCTGTTTGTTCACAATTCATTGGATAAAGTGGTGATTGGTGATATCTTCAACATTCTGAGATCTCCACACTTAACTAATCATATCATACAATATTAATAATAATAAAAATTCAGAGTTTAATTTCAAGGTCAAACAATAAAATAAGTGTCTACATCCACCATTCATGCAAAACAGTGCAGTGGAAATGTTTACACCCCTCAGGCACATTTATTTATAGGAGATTATCCTCTAAAACAAACAGTATTCTCTATAAGAACAAGTTGCAGAAGTTAAAAAAGAATTCATCCTTATTTCTGTTTCTGAATTGGAGACCTGCTTATGCGTCATGGCTTTTCTCTCTCCAAGTATTTTCTTCTTTTTTTCCCCCTTTTTTTCTCTCTTCCCCTAATAAATCTGCATGGAATTTCCCCCAAACACCTCAAAACAAACATCATCATAGTTTCAGCCAGACTTCTGCAATCTGAGTCAGAGCTCTTCCTGCACTTACTCCAGGTCTCTTCCATTCCACACCCCTGGCCTTGGCGGTGGAGGGTCCGAGTTCCCGGAAGCCCAGAGACTGCGGCTCAGCTGGGAAGTAAGGATCGCAGAAGAGTTTGCCCTTCTGTAGGCACTCGTCCCGGAGCTGCTCGTATTTCTGGTTCAGGTAAGGACAGGCGTTCGCGTTGGTGCCGAACCCCGCAGCCCAGGCACGCTTCTTGGCCAAAGTGGACGCTACGCCTGACATGATGGACACCGGTTTTCTGTACGATCTGGATAAAGTGCGCACGGACTCGGGGGCAACTGCGATGCAAAAGTGAGTTTGAGGAAGTTTTGGGTTTCTCCTCCCTCGGGCGTGGTTTCATCCGTCATGCAACCTTGGAGCACTGAACACATCCTGATTTCATGCATCAGCTCCACCTCGCTCATAACACACACATATACACTAATAATATCAATAATAATATATAACAGGTTAGTGTTTATAATAATACTGAGATGTCTTTCATAAAATGTATCTATATACAGACATCCTGCGAGAGAAGAAGCAGGAAGCCCCTGCTGGTTGAATAGCAGTGCTTCAGTAGAAGGAAGTGCACTTGGTAGGAAGATAAAGCTGGTCTATTATCCCCTCTGCAGTGCACCTATACAGGGAACAGGGACTCGAACAAGACACTTCCGCGTGTAGAAACCGGTTCGACCGCGCCGTGAAAATATCACTAATTAATGCTTCTCTTTTCTGCGTTTTATCCTCATTCCGGACGCTATGACGTCACGAACCTCCTCGCACGCGATTGTGTAAAGGATCTGATTGGCTGAGATCTAATATAAAGCTACATCGAACAGTACTACCCTTAGCAAAAAGTAGTTTATTCAAGTGTACTACAACTATACTAATTCTATACTAAAACTGACACAGTATACTTGAAGTTTACTTATTATATACTATGTTTTATGTATTTCAGAACAGTATAGTGAAGTATACTCGGTTTATACTGAATAGTATAAAGAAAAGTCTAAGTACATCAATACTTTTTACTTAAAGTATAATTCAATAAACTAAAATGTAGACTAGAAGTATATAACTAGTACACTTCTAGTATAGAGACTGGACTCGTTTTATACTTTTATAAACTAAAAATGTTCCAGTTTAGTCCGAAGAAGTATTAAGTCAGTATACTTTCTAGTAGTATACTTGGAATATTTATACTTATACTCAAGTATACTTAATAAAATAAACTTCAAGTATACCACTTGTTGCTGAGGGCTGGTTAGCACCTGGGTTCGAGTCCCGGGTTCTACAGGGCCGTTCCTGTGTGGAGTTGGCACGTTCTCCCCGTGCTTGTGGGTTTCCTCCGGGTATTTCTCTGGATTTCCTCGAAAGACCAAAGACATGCATTAGTTCCAAATTGCCGGCAGGTGTGAGTGTATAGGGTCTGTGTTGCCCTGTGATGGTCTGGCGAGCTGTTTAGGGTGTACCCCACCTTCGCCCACTGTCGGATGAGATAGTCTCCCCGCAACCTTAGGTTTAAGCAGTTCGGTATTAAGTTCGAAAGTGCATGATACATAGCCAATGGGTCAAGGACTGCTTTTTTCTTTAACTAATGACAATCACAAGTCCAACTACCAATCGTAGAAGTCTGAGTAAAAAGATGAATGGCTCCAAACATATTATTTGGAACATGTTAATAATGTGTGAATGGTTGTGTATGTGCTGGCCCTGCGATGGCCTGGCGAGCTGTCCAGGGTGTACCCCGCCCTCGCCCAGAGTCGGCTGAGATGGGCGCCAGCCTCCCCGCGACCCTAATTAGGATTAAGAGGCTTCGAAAATGAGTGAATGGATGAATGTTAAGAGTGCGATGGCATGGTAGAGTAGTGTTAGCACTTCTGGCTGATAGCAAGAATGTCTTGGACTTGATCCTCGTGCCCGGCGAGGGTGATTCTGTGTGCAGTTTGTTTGCTCTGCCTGTGCTTGCGTAGGTTTCCCCTGGGGAGTCTGGTTTCCTCTTACATTCCAAGAATATGCATAGAATAGGCTAGGTGTGAGTCCAGAATAGGCTTGGTGTGAGTATGTGTTGGCCCTGCAGTGGATGGCAAGCTGTTCAGGATGTTGTTCAGGAACAATTAAAAACCACAGACATACATGTCCAAAAATAATCGGACACCTGCATATTGACCCACTCACTATAGCAATACCATGGCCATAAATATTTTCTGCTAGAGCATTCTCCACTGTTCTGGGAAGGCTTTCCACTAGATTTTAGAGTGTGCCACATAAGCATTCATTGTCCCAGGCACTGATGTTGAGATGTGAGAAGCCCTGTGTTCCAGTTCATCCTAAAAGTGTTCAGTGGGGTTGAGGTTAAGACTCTGTGTAGGAAACTCATGTTCTTCGACTCCTATGGAGCTCAGTTTGTGCATTGTCATGCTAGAACATTTTTGGGCCCTTAGTTCCCATGAAGAAAAATTGTAAATGTAACACTAGAGAGTAAAGATTCTTCTGCTGACCCCTCCACTGCACGTCAGGGTTTTGATCTCCCTGTGGGGGATTATTAATAATAACGATAATGATAAGCTGGCTGTGTATTATCTCTTACATACATTATATTAGTTATTAAGCCAAGATGTACAATAGCTTAATAAATGTCCATGTTTATTATGAAAGCCTATTATCTAATACATATCTTATGGCAAAACCACACTGTTTGTTCATTGAATGCAAACTGCTTTTGCTGGCTTTGAAGTCCTGTGTCCTTTGAAACATTGTGACACATGACATGAAATGGCTTCTATGAAAGAATCAAGTACAGTATGTTGTATTGGGAGGAAAAAGGAATTCTCATTGGATGCCAGGATTTTCATACATCGTTTTAGGTCATGCCCAGCTTCACTGGAGTAAAGCAAAACAAACATAGATATATAGATATACGCTATAGTACTGCCACGACTGCAGCATACTGCATATACAATATACCCTCAGGCAAATCTCACTCATCAGGGTTTTTTTTTCTTCTGTACGTTATCAGATGATGTTTAGTGCTTTATCTGACTGAAGGTTTTAAAGACTACGTTTTAACTGTTTGAATGAGTGCAGGTTAAATAAACACTGCTTATGCTTAAATGACACCAAAGTGCCCCACTACCTGCAGAAAGATAGCAAGATGTGCAGTGTGTTTGAACTGCAGAACTCAAGACGGTTTATGTAGTTAGTTTACACACACACTCATGTACATGAATGTCATGGCAATAATGCAGTTTTAATAAATTCTTGAAACTTTAAAATTTTGGGGCCAAAATGACTGTACAATATATATCTTTAATAGGAAAAATGAATAAATTGGTGCAGAAGTTTTAATTATACCACAGATTTCACGCATAATTTAGGAGTGTGTGTGTGTGTGTGTGTGTGTGTGTGTGTGTGTGTGTGTGTGTGTGTGTGTGTGTGTGTGCGTGTTTGATGCTTAACAAATTTATTAGACCACCTGTCATAAATGAAAGCAATTCATTTATTCATTCATTTACCGTTATTGTACTAGGGTCACGGGGATGTACCTGTGAGGAGGAAACCAGAGTACCTGGTGGAAACCCACACAAGCACAGGGAGAACGTCACACAGAAACGCCTTTGCTGAGCCCAGGACTCGAACTCAAAACCTCATATTATATTTAAATATAAATAAATTATAAATCTGCGATGGCCTGGCAAGCTGTCCAGGGTGTAATCTGCCCTCAACCAGAGTCGGCTGTGATGGGCGCCAGTCTCCCCGCGACCCTAATTAGGATTACGCGGTTCAGAAAATGAATGAATAGATTATAGGTTAAGTGGTAACGTAAACTGGACAGTGACAAAGCTCTGGCTTTGAGTCTCAGCATTTCTGTGTGGCTTGTTCTTCCTGTGCTTGACTGGGTTTGCTCTGGTTTCCTCTCACAGGCCAAAGACTTGTGCATTAGGTCAACTGGTTGGTTTAAAGCACTTCTAGGGGTGGATGTGAGTGTCAATGGTTGTTTGTGTCCTCCAACAGATTGCTGACCTGTTCAGGGAAGACCCCGCCTCTCACCTGAGATAGTATAGATAATATGGATGGAATGATGATGGGTGGATAGATGAATGGATGGTCTCTTGCTCCCCCTGGTGTAAAACTGCAGTGCTGCTAATTGAAACAACTCGTCTGCCAATGAAAATGTGTGGTGGAACTAACAGTTAGGAACTAACTTGTCTTGTGGATGTTACACAACTTAATTAATGGCAGTATTTACAGAAAAAGATCCTCAAAAGACACACAGATTGACAAATACTATTAGCGATCCTATCTTAGCTGACACTGGGTGAAGCTGGGGTACACAATGAAGAGATATCATTAATTCTCTGGTTCAAACATTACTGCAGTCATATTAAAAATCTTCTGGAACTTGTTGAAGTCTTTCAGCCTATGTGAACAAGATAAATATATAAACTTTTATTATCTTCAAGCACTCAGTGATATGATGCGGAACTCATAGTTGAATCAATGATGTCAAGCTGCCCAGTTCCTCTTGGATTTTTCTGTCCAAGGCACATTATTCCTACACATAAAGGCTTGCTGGTCTTTGACTATATTTTCATTAGTAAGCTGTAGTCTAAATCTGGCATCACATGGGGTGGTTTTGATGGCTGAACTCCCAAAATATGATGGCGGTGTGGCAAAACAGCCTCATATGGGGGCGGCCTTGAAGGCAGTTCAGGTCGTTTAAAATGATGTTGGTGTTGCAAAACAAGTGTGAGCAGTCGGATAAAACACGGTGCAAATAGGTTGTAACGGTGTTTTACTGAACACGGTTTATAAAGGTTGTGATATGTGACAACACAGGAACCAGAAGGCAGCTATACGGTGATACATGTTTTTGAGAAATTTAATCACAGTGTTAAGACAATATCACTGCGGTCCCGTGTGGTCTGGAACCACTTTGAACTGCCATCAGAGCCACCCATGTAAGGCCTGATTAGCCACCCCAATTAGCCATGTTCTTTCTAGATAGAAAATCATTTGTCTTCATTATTCTCATGCAGTATAAAACTGCCCAACCTCTTTCTGATTGTAGATGTTTGTACATTCACAACAACGGTTGCAGGAGTTACCTACAGATCCTCTAATTAGAAATGTTTTTTCTCAAATATTCTGCTTCCAGCCTCGGTTTGCTGTGACACAGTCCTGGACAAATTAGCAGTAATTTAAATAATGCACTTGTAGGTGTGATAAATGTGAGTGTGTACTTACCTTTTCAATGCGACTGATCTTCTCTATGTGTTTGTCTAGTAAAAGCTTTTGGATCCATGATAACTGTTACACTGCTTGGATTTGAAAATCTAAGTATGAAATGGCCATTAGGTCACACTAATTAAACACAAGAGATGCAGGGAAGAGATGGAGAGGTTTCTTTCTGAAATATAAAATGATTGTGTCCAATGTTTTCAACTTTCATAAAAACAGTCTGTAGTCATTTTATGTAACCAGCTGTTATGGTTTTATTAAAATTCCTGAAACAGAATAAGTGATAAGAAACAGGCTAATATTAACTTGTGAATGACTCTTTTAACTCAAAACAGTAAAAAATCTTAATATAAATCATTTATTGGTTTGTTTACATTTTCATATACTTATTGGCTAAGTAGCATGTATTTGTTCCCTAATGGATCTATTTGCTTTTGATATCAGACAGCCTACTTTTCAGAAAAGACACGCAACAAGAAGTTGGCCTCTTGATTCGACTCAAAGGTGGTAGGAATGATGACGTATTCATCGAATGGAAGGTTGAAGCGTTGACACACCTCGCGTGCTCTTATGAAGCTGCTTCTGGCCACTGGTGACCACAGATCATTGCGTCCAAGGCAGACATCCTTTTTTCCTTTATACTGCAACACAGATAGTGTGGCATTGTATATGGAGTTTAGTGTCAAATGATAGGTAGACAATTTCCCTTATACTTGCCAAATACTTATATAAAGACTATATATATATATATTGGTATATTCACATTCCCATACTTGGTGTATGTGAGTGTGTGTGTTTGTGTGTGTTTGTGTGTGTGTGTGTATGCACATACACCCTATTTCAGTTAGAATGAGTTGGTGTGTCCAGACTTTTGACTGGTATTGTCTGTTATAGCAGCAGTTATAAACAATTGTTTCCTCACCAGGTTCATTTTTTCCCGTCTACTGAAGTTATACTGTAATCCACTGTACCCATAACTCTGAAAATCTTTCTGCAGTTAAAGTAGTGATGAGAGTGCAATGGGATGGTCATTCAAATTGAAATTTGGGAAATCAGGAACTCGGGCAGTATCCAACTTGTCTGAAGTTATTCCACTAATTTAAACCGAGTTAATGTAAATTAAATACTACATGCATTGATATAAAGTAATATACATTTAAAAATAACACCTGTTAAGTATGTGTGTTCATAAAAAGAAAAATAACTGAAATAATTTGGAGTTTCTGGTGTTCAGTGATTTCAGTATGTGAGTACCCTTATTCTTATAAACAAATGTCAGTCAAAAGTTTGGACACACAAGAAACCTTCTTGTACAAATGTTCTTTTTATTTATTTAATTGCTTTACCTGACAGAGAAATGTTCTCTGGGTGGAGTTTTGGTTGACCTTATGCCCTTGCTTTCTGATCTAGGGGAACCCTGTGTACCCACCATATAAAACTGACCAGTCCAGCCTAATCACTTTCTCTTTGCCACATGTCTTGGGAGGAAGTGGTCATGAAGAACTCACTTTTATTTTTATGCCATTGTCAGTGTCAGCGCCGCAATAAAACTGCTCATTGGAATGACATTGGTGTGGTCTAATTAATAAAAAAGCACAACACGACGCAGAGGACACCGGTTGCACAAAGAGACCTAAAATGGTCTTTTACACTTTATAAAACCTTGTTATACAAATAAATGTGCACAGATTAACCTCAATAACTTGCCTGTGTGTTTGTGTTCTGTTAAACTACTAATAACTACATAGTAAGTTAAAGTCAATGAACAGCTTTGAAGCACTGAAAAGAAATACATCCTGGTTCATGGGCAGATATGTCATCAGTAATGCTACATAACTTGCACCCAGTATTTGGCCTCCTGACCATCACTTACATAGGAGTTTTGTTCACAAACCACGGGCCTGAAGTTTGAAGCACACAACTGTATAGAATGTTTTGTACACTGTAGCATTTAAGGTGCAGCTAAACCCATTCTAGCCCAACAATGCACCTGAGCACCAATCAATCTCCATAAACACATGGTTCACCAAGGTTGGTGTGGAAGAGCTTAAGTGGCCTGTACAAATCCTTATCTCTCAGAATGATCTTTGATGAACTGGTACACTGACTATGTGCCAGGCCTTGATGTCACACCAGTGGCAGGAAAGTGAAGACCAACTCTATGTAAATGCTCATGGTTTGAGAATAAGATGTTCCACATCCACTAATGGTTGTAGATCCTGTATATGATGTGTAACAAAGGTTGTATTTTAAGGTAGGGGGGAATAGAGGCTTGCTTAGTATTTGTAGCATGCAGTCTCTAAACTTTCTGAATGAGGTTCTGAAATTTGTCACAATAGTCCATTTACATCAGGCTGGGTTACACCACTGCGTCAATACACACCTTTTCTGGAACCTAAAAGGCACAACCATAAAATATTGCCATTACAATGCAGAACTGCTGGAAAAAACTAAAACAAACAAAGCAATGGCCAAATTATAATGTAAAGATAATACTTATATAACAATATATATATATATATATATATATATATATATATATATATGTATATGTATACACGCCAAACCGATTGTTAATGTTTATTGATCTCCTTTACTTAAAACTGACTGATAAGACCTATGCTCACATGAGCAAATAGTGCTAAATACTTTCATCTTGTTGATAAGGTTTGAACGTTACCTTGAAGATGTAGAAGCCAATGCCGAAGGTTTCAAGTCCTTTTTGTTTTGCTTGTCGTACGTCTTTCTGCATCAGTGCCACAAGTACTGAGCATTGATGATCACCATCACTGTCATTATCTAGTTTTACCAGAAACTGTGGGTTTTTGCAGAATTTATCTGCAAAAACAACAAGAAAACTATATATATAGAGCTCATTTTAAACAAAAGATGCCAGGTGGACTTAGAGGTTTTCCTGTCTGAAATCTTGACACACACTTTATATACACTGTGTATACACACACACACACACACACACACACACACACACACACACACATTTATATTTATGTACATGTGTGTTCTTACTCACTAATTTGACAAACCACTTAACTACTAGGGTCTGGAAGTAATGATAGTATAAGATATATCAGCCTGTTACCTGGGTTGTTACTGCAGCCACCAGCTGTAGTGCCAACTTTCCATGTGCCTTCAAATTGAGAACAATTCCAACATCCCGGATAATCCTTGCTTAGAGTGTTCGGAGTTAAGTTACAAATCTCTATAATTGAATATTGATGAATATAGTCTGCATATGTCATCCTGAGAAAGAAAGAGAGAGAGAGAGAGAGAGAGAGAGAGAGAGAGACAAAAGGTGAGAGAGACAGAGAGAGAGAGAGAGACAGTGACAGACAGAAAATGTGAGAGACAGAGAGAAAGTGTGTGTGAGAGAGAAACAGTGACAGACAGAGAGAAAGTGTGTGTGTAAGAGAGTGAAACAGCAACAGAGACAGAAAGTGTGAGGGACAGAGTGAGAGAAAGAGACAGTGACAGACAGAGAAAGTGTGAGAGACAGCGTGTGAGAGAGGGAGAGAGAAACAGCAACAGATACAGAAAAAGTGTGAGAGACAGCGTGTGAGAGAGGTAGAGAGAAACAGCATCAGAGAGAGAGACAGTGTGTGTGTGTGTGTGTGTGTGTGTGTGAGAGAGAGAGAGAAAGAAACAACGACAGAGACAGAGAAAGTGTGAGAGACAGAGAGACAGAGAAACAGCGTGTAAGAGAGATAGAGAGAAAAACAGCATCAGAGACAGACAAAGAGAGAGACAGTGTGTGTGTGTGTGTGTGTGTGAGAGAGAAAAACAGCGACAGAGACAGAGAAAGTGTGAGAGACAGAGAGAGATAGAGAGAGAGAGAGAGTGTGAGAGACAGAGAGAGATAGAAAGAGAGAGAGAGAAAGAGAGAGAGAGAAACAGTGACAGAGAAAGTGTAAGAGACAGAAAGAGACAGCATGTGTGTATGTGAGAGAGAAAAATAGCGACAGAGAAAGTGTGTGTGTGTGTGTGTGTGTGTGTGAGAGAGAGAGAGAGAGAGAGAGAGAGAGGGAGTCAGAGAGAGAGAGAGAGATATTATTCAGTTTTCCTATTCTATGGCTCTATTCAAACCTTCGGAAGTCTTGTCTAATTGGTGAAAATAGAAATGTATTGATTTATGTTATCTGCAACACCATCACACTGTATTGTCACAGAGTTACATCATACGAACTACAAGTTAAAAGGGTCTAACTATGAAAATATAGTGGAATAGTACAGAACATCCTTACCAGAACTCTCCGTCATCAGCCACGTAATTGAGCTTAGATTTGTCCTCTGGTAAAACTTGATTCCACTCTTTAGAGCTGAAGACGAAGACAAGATATTTATAAGTGTTGGGGCATTGCCTTTTCTGTCACTACCTGATTTCTGCTTTTTCCTGCTGTGGGCACATCGGATGGACAGGACAACCCTCCAAGCCATATTACACAGTAATGATTTGCTGACATCTTACCCATCGCTCCAGGCACCGCTCCACTCTATGTGACCCCAGGGATTTCTGAGACGAACCAGTTCCACTCGACTCTTCTTCACTTGCACCTGCAGCAGAAAGAAGGAAGAACCAGTTTTTCATTACATTATTTCAGTAAAAAAAAATTAAAAAAAACATGCACTGGAAAGATGCATTAATATACTTAATACCTCTGCCCAGTACTGAGGAATCGTTTTCACCAGCATATGTTTTAAATCCTGACCACTCTTATGTGTAGATTTTCACCAAACTTGTTGGGGACAGAACACCACCAGATTTCCAGAGATGATTTGATTTTGGAATGCCAAGGCCAAAGGTAAAATTGCAAATTTCCAGTTTATTCCCATTAATTTCCATATATTCATGTGTATATATTCATCTATTTATTTATTCCTGTCAATTCCCATAAATTCCAATATATTCCCCTTAATCTCCATACATTTTCATTAATTCTAGTTAAGTATCATAGATTCCCTTCATTTCCTATAAATTCCTTTTATTTCTGATATACTCCCATTAATTCCCATGCATTCCTATTAATTCCCATATATTCCCATTAATTCCCATATATTCCCTTTAAATCCAATAAAAACTATCCAACTTTGAAATCTCTTGAATTTTGCAACACTACACAAGCCCTACGTGTTATGTGAATGCTGTTTTTTAGAGTTTCTAGATAGAAACCACGATAATACTACAAAAGGTTTGACCTCCTCTGCTCCCGTGATGGAGTAGGCATGTTTTTTCACCAGTTTCTCTGCAGTCAGGCTTTCTTTATCTTCTGCAGTGGCCTATAATTAAATAAACAAACAAACAAACAAAAAAAAGAAATAAAAATAACATTCACAAAATATTATTTAGCAGCTTCCAAATAATACATCTGATACAGTATCATTAGTGTCTGAGCACTTAATAGATTATAGACACTCTTATTTATTCGGGTTAATAAAGCTGTTATGTTACATACAGCAATGAATGTGCTCAGCAGAGAACTCCGACTCAGCGCTTTCCTCATGATATTAAACAGGTCCGATGGGGCTTTGTCCAGCATGTAGGATTCAGCAATTCCTCCTGTAAAATCCACATTAGCATCACTGGGTACCCCATCAGCGAGGTTCTCATAGCAGCCGTTCACCCTTTTGATGAGAGAAATTAGAGCTTTCATAGGGAGACTCGAAATACCTTTGAATCTTTCCAAAGTTATATAATTATGATTAAGGAAAAAATCAAACATATTTTATAATTGACACCCATGCTGAAAATGTAGAATGCAAATATATGTACTTACTTTGCGTACGCCTTCTCCAGGAGCGCACTCCAGAATTCATTTTGTTCTTCCGATTTCACAAACAACAGCATTCCATCTTGGACAGGAAGCCTATCATCGACAACAACGTCTACCCACTTGCCGTACTGCCACAGCTGGAAAGGGATTAAATCACAAGCCATGTAAAATCACACTCTAATGCTCCAAAATCACAAATCGAGCAAATCAGGGCAATCTACGGGAAGCAATCAAAGTTGATTTGAGGGATGGAATACTCTTCATCAACAAACAGATCATTTAAAATGTTTACATTTTAGGCTTTGGTTTCCATCATACATTGACTCACATCCTCTTAAATTGTATAAACAATAATACCTTAAGGATATACCTGAAAGTGAAAGATGCCAGCGTAGTTATCCGTAAAGTTCTGTTCAGGATAAATCACATTTGCCAGGAGGTCTTTGTTTAGAGTGAGAGATGCAATAGCTGCCATCACCCAACAGTCACCTAGAAGGGTTAAAGGACAGCTGATCTACTGACACTATCTACCAATCATTTTCTAAGTATGAGGTTTGTTATATTAAAAGGTACAGAGTGTAAGGTTTAGATGTATCTAGAGGTGAGATTACAGATTGCAGCCAACTGAAGCCTGTATGGTTCAGGGATACTGTCAGAAAGTGACTGCCTCCATGAGAGCAGACCTGCTGCCCATGTACATATAAACAGCTTACTCTAAGGTTTTTGAAAACTTTGTTTTGTTGTATAAGTGGAATAAAATAATTTAGTCCTAAATAACATGTGCCGTTACATACCCAGTTGTCCTTGGCAGATATCGGCACGTGTGGCTCCTGCAATGATGAACTGAGGTTTGGGACAAATTTCCTGCAAAACAAACACATCAAATACAGCTTACACTGCACATTTCTACCTTTATTCTATCTCTGTGTGTAAAAGGCAACATGGAAAAAAGATCAAGTCCATATTTTTGTACTATTTCATGGTGTTGTTTCCTTAAACATATATACTTTAGAGGGCGACACGGTGGCGCAGTGGTTAGCACGTCCGCCTCACAGCAAGAAGGTCCTGGGTTCGATTCCCAGCTCGGGTGTTTCTG
>JAOUQZ010043308.1:0-13324 GCA_028564935.1 Neosilurus hyrtlii | reverse complement strand
ACGTAACAAGCATTGTCGGACTCCTGATGAAACCTGCAAGCTCCATTTTTGTTTAAAATGAAAATATGGATGAATATGAATGAAGATAACTTTCTGCATCCACCCGAAATAGCTGGTGGCTTTCATGTCACTGTATGAGCATTATTTGTACTTTCATTAAGGTTTTATTTTTATTTTCTATTGTCATTCCTGTAGTTGCACATGGAGATAGCAGGTTTCATCAGGAGGCTGACGATGGCTGATTGACTAACTTTAGGCAGTAATTCGTACACCATGAACGCACCTCATGTTTTATGGGTGCATATGAGCTGTTGTTGAAGCATTGTTCAAATTTTGATCTCGTTTTCCTTTTTTTTTTTTTTCCTGTTTTCAGACCATGCTTTCTACAATGAGGATAATTATGAACTCCCTGAAAAAAAAAAGAAAGAAAGAAAAAAAAAAAAATACAGACCAACCATTATCCTTAACAATCAAGCACTGATCACCACTGTCCCCAACAACCAATCACTGATCACCACTGACCCCAACGACCAATCCTTGGTTACTATTGTCCCCAACAACTAATCTCTAGTCTCCATTTTCCCCAACAACCAACCACTGGTCACTATTGTCTCCAACAACCAATCACTAATCACCACTGTCTCCAACAACCAATCCCTGGTCTCCCCTGTCTCCAGCAACCAATCCCTTGCCATCATTGTCCCCAACAACCAATCCCTGGTCTCAATTGTCCCCAACAATCCATCACTGTTCACCACTGCCCCAACAACCAATCCCTGGTCATCACAGTCTACAATAACCAATCTCTGATCAGCATTGTCCCCAACAATCAAACACTGATCACCAATGTCCCCAACAACCAATTCAGGTTTGTTTCTGAGTCCCTGTTTGTTTCTGAGCAGTTTCTGCTTAGAAACAAACAATTTATATTAATCTACAGCCCAAGTGTAATAACTCATCACAACAATAAATAAATAAATACATACATACATAATCATTCATTTTCTGAACCGCCTAATCCTAATTAGGGTCGCGGGGAGGCTGGCGCCCATTACAGCCGACTCTGAGCGAGGGCGGGGTACACCCTGGACAGCTCGCCAGGCCATCGCACGGCCATCAGTCACACAATCATTCACACTCACACTCACACCTAGGGGTGATTTGAAACAGCCAGTTAGCCTACCGTGCATGTTTTTGGACTGTGGGAGGAAACTGGAGTACCCGGAGGAAACCCACGCAAGCACAGGGAGAAAATGCAAACTCCACACAGAAACGCCCCGAGCCCAGGAATCGAACCCAGGACCTTCTTGCTGTGAGGCAGACGTGCTAATCACTACGCCACTGTGCTGCCCACATACATAATCATAATTTATTAATTTCAGAATTTAAACAGTGCATAACTGCAGATTTCTTAACTTATACATCAGTAAAGTGATAACTGCATCTCTCAGGTTACTGTAAGTTATGTCCTTGGAAAAAAAAAATTCTCTCATTGCATACACTGTTCTCCTGTCGCCTGTATGTGTGAAAGGAAACTAGAAAACATGCTTTTTCTGTTTTAAAACCAAGAAGCGAAAACAGAAAATTAAGTTGTATTTCGTTTGCTTTATGACCATAACTGCAGTTTAATAATGTTAAAGTGAATGTTTACTTTTCTCAAGCATTTCACTTGTAATCCGGAGTAAACATGTAGATTGTACACATGGTAGTTAGCCTTACTGACATCTTTATGCTTCCATCTTTTCTTTTTCATGATAATACCACTCGTGTACACTGAAGGCTATTGAGTCGTACTACACATAAGCACAAGTAAAAGAGTGTGTAAGTGTGTGTATGTGTTTGTGTGTGCTTTGTTTTTCCACAAAAGAACAATTTTATTGCTAAAAAGAAAGAAGTTTTACCACCTTAGGAAAGAATGGAGTGCGAGATGAGGAATGGAGGAAAAGTGGAGGAACAGAAAAGGAATGACAAAACAGCAGACACATCACTCAGTTCTTAGTACAATGAATCAATCGGTTGTCATGGTAACCTTAAAGGAAGATGGGGAAAAGAATAAAATACATTCAGTCCAAGGTTTTCTGGGGTTGAGGACTAGCAGAGTATGACATGCTATCTGTAGAGCCTGAATCATGTTACTGTCTCATACCTCGATGAATCACGTGGTTCGTATGGTAAACGCTGAAATGAGAGAAAACTCGGCCAATCAAAATTTGAATAGTGCATTGTTTGGGTATTTAGAGTGAAAAGCAATGTGCTAGATTGACTGACTGATTTATTTGAGTCACTAAATTTGCTCAGCTTTAAATTTCTTCCTGTGTGCAGAAAATGTTTCTTGGCATTTTCTGAAAATAATCTGCTCTTTGTGACATTTCCATAGATGAATGTCTTTAAATAGTGAAAATTGATTACAATTTTCTTGCACACTGTTTGCACAGTGGTGTAGTGGTTAGCACATCTGGCACACAGCACAAAGGTCCTGGGATTAAGTACTGGGCTCGGTAAGTGCATTCCTGTATAGAGTTTGCATGTTTTCCCCGTGTTTGCGTGGATTTAATTTGGGTGCTCCGGTTTCCTCCAACAGTCCATAGATATGCACGTTAGGCTAATTGCCTGTTCCAAATTGCCCCTAGGTGTGGGTGTGAGTGTGAGTGGTTGAGTGTGTGTGTTGGCCTTTGCCCAGTGTCGGCTGAGACAGGCTTCAGTTCCCTTTCGACCTTACTAGGATTCAGCAGTTCAGCAAATGGATGGATGGATAGATGATTACAACATCCAACTCAGTTTATTATTTATTATACTTGGCAGGGGAGGTTATGTATTCATCATATTATATTGAAAACAAATCCTGAAATCTCAAAGAATTTTAAATTTTAACATAGGGCAAAATGTTCATCAGACACCCAATAGGGGGAGATATTTCATTATAACTATTCCAAGTTATAATAATCCTGTGGAATCCTGTGGTACCTGGTGGAAGCACTTTGCACCCTTTGAGCATCTACCTATCTGTTTCTTTAATTATTTATTCAGTTATTCATTTAGCAATGAATGTAATAAAATAAACATGATGATGAATCATTGGCGTGAAGCATATTCACTTTACTCCTTTACAAAGTTATTTAATCATCCCTCTTACTTCACAGCAATTCCTTCAATGTACTTTTTACTTGTTTAAAGTTACCTTTAGTCTCTTCCTCTAGCAGCTACAAAGAGTCATTCCTTCACCATTCTTTTGTTTTGAAGTTAATAAGTGAAGAAAACTGACCCCTCCCCAGGTCAATTCCTGAAGACTTTCCTGTGGAGGAAAACCTAGTGACCGGAGCACGGCACTGCGGCGGAGACTCCTGAAGTAAACCATCTCAAATGAAAAAGTCTCCTCACTGAAAACTTGTCCCACCACATCTTCCTCCTGTGTTACCATTGCATTCATGTAAAACATGTGACTTGAATTAAAACACTTTCTGACCAATCAGAATCAAGAATGGGTATCAGCTACATCTACAACAGTAACACTGAAGCTAAGCTGAAGTTATATTCTTGTAGTATATTATTCTTGTGCTTTTCAATGTCGCTTTTTTATGCTGTTCAAAATAATTTTACATCTGTTAAGGGGAATTTTTACTTTTTCTCTTTTATTTGCAAGTTTCATTCATGATGTTCAATATGTCCAGCAATCAGTTATCTTCTCAAGTATTCCGAGTGCAGCTGGAGACGGGAATTACTTCCTGTTCATCCTTAAGTATGTCCTTGAGTCGATGTCCATAAAGACAGTGTTGCTGTTCTGAAGTGTTGTGTGTGTGTGTGTGTTTGTGTGTGTGTGTGTGTGTGTGCGTCATACAGCATAGAGTAGCCGCAAGAGAAATCTGAGCACGAACCATCAGATGAGCAGAGCTGAAATGGTGAGAGGCACTTGTGCTGACACAGAAGAGGAAAGAATGCAAAAGTCATTCGAGGTTGCAGACTTTGGCAGTATGTCTGTAAACAGCAGCCCTGCGTGCATGCCAGTGTATAATTTGTATGTGACAAATAAATTTGAATTTGAATTTGTAAGCAGTAGCATTATTGGGGGTTGGTCAATTTTTAGCTCTGTACACAGTTAAATTGGATGAAATGGTCTTTTCACCCCGACAGCAATCTATATCATATGAAATTTTAAAAAATGTCCAAAGAAAATCTGACATAAGTGGCCACTTGTAATACTGTAAAAACACTGACCAACACTGCCTAACAATTCACTGGGAAATAGCCAGTCAAGTGCTTTAGTATTTCAATGCTCATACATGACCCTTAGGTGCACAAACCTGCAATCAGAGCGCAGCATGTGTGTGTGGAGGGTGGGAGGTTCCTCAGAAGACCCTTGGGTGGCAGGGAAGGGTTTAGCCCTGAAATGATGCTACTTTCAAAGTACTTTCTTAGTTTTCCAAGATTACCAACCCCAGCTTTAACTTTCTTACGCTAGCTTGCTAACTTGCTGTGAATTCACAATACCTCAAATTCTAAATACCTCATTTTGAAGATATAATTCAGAACCACTTTAACACTATTTACGTATTTATTATTATTATTATTATTATTATTATTATTATTATTATTATTATTATTATGTCCTCCAGACTAACTTCAAAATGGTGGCTAATTCATCACAAGTGAACAGAATAAGAAGTAAAGATCGTTATATATTTTTAAAAAATCTATCTATTTATCTAGATAGATGGATGGATGGATGTACCCCCTCGATTCCAAACTTCTTTTTTTACATAAATATTTTTCTGTTGTTTCTGGGTTTTTCAGTGCCAAAATAAAAGTCTTTGAATTAGCTCAGACAGACACCCATTAAAACCTGTGCATTAGTGTCTGTTAGGAGTTTGTGTACTTGCTTGAACACTTGCTGGTTATCTAATCTAATAAATAAAAAAAATAATTTGTGACAATGTCAATTGTAAAAAGCGCTATACAAATAAAACTGACTTGACTTGACTTAATCAAATGCTAATCCAACATTTTTGGCTTCACCCAGCTAACGTCTTTACTGTGAGTCTCATCATTAGTGGGACTGGATGGTGCACTTTTATTTTGTCCAGCCGGAACATATGACTTCTCACCAGCTGCTTAGCAGTAAATCAGGTTTCAACATGGCAGACATCTCAAATTATACATACCTAGTGATATTAATCCTATTAGGGTTGTGGGGAGGCTGGAGCCTATCTCAGCCAACATTGGACAAGGTGGGGTATATCCTGAACGCCAGACCACCACACAACCTCACACCTATTGGCAATTTGGAACAGCCAGTTAGCCTAATGTGCATGTCTTTGGAGAAAACCTCCTAGAGCCCAGGACTTAAATCCAGGACTGCACCGCTTTAGAGAGGAATATTAACGGTAGACATTTGGTGTAATTATTTGCTTACATTTCTGTGTTGATAAATCTAACTTGCCTAATGTCACTTATTCTTCCACTAGCTTTTTAATGCTAATGTTGATCTAGGTTTAGAAATGAGCCCAATAAGGTGTTTTGAGGGGCATTCGTGCGTTAAGATGGGTACTACGTCGTCTTCCAGTGGCATCCTGTCTCTACTAAAGTGGCAAAAAAAGACCCTGATTTTGAGTGGTGCAGGTTCAAATCAAGGTTGATGCCACAGCCATCTGCAGCCAGGAGTCCATGGGAACTACTCGGTCCAGCTCTCATTAACGGGAGAGATGGCATACAATCACCGTCCTGTGACTTACAGCAATCACCAGCCAAGCATAGCCATCTGTGAGCTCATTTATATAAAATGGGCAGATAATACTTTCCCTACTAGTGTCAGGCTGTCCCCAAATGTGCATGCGCAGCAGTTCATAAAGATGTGAGTGGTAGCATCACGTCACTCTGGGAGCATGTGCTTGTTACCTTTCTAGAGTCCCAGCTGTTGATCTTTAATAGCCGCACAAAAATGTGTGCAAACTGGACCTGATGTAGACCGCACCTGTCACATGACATACAGAATTATGACAGTTTTTTCTTGCTCATACTGCACGCACATGACCATGCTGTGCTCCATATATTCATTTGATTATTTGTCTGGATTTTTTTGATGGAGTATCATACAAGTTATTCGGAGATTGTCTTCAAGAAAGCACAAACCCAGTAGCTTTTGTGTAAGATGAACTAGAATCGACCAGTACCAAATTAGAGAGGATATGGAGTGGGGAAATCTTTCTCGGTCACCCTTCACCTCCCTGAAGGCTTCTTTGTTATCCCTCCAAAATTGGGTTTTAATTAAGCGAAGTTTTTTTTCTGCCTCCTGCAGTGAAACTGTTTGCTTTGCAGCTCTCTTCATTTCAATTATTATAAAAGTGTTTTGCCCCCAAAGCCATTGAAGGTATGCATGCGGACAGCTGCTGCAGGACTGCATAAGATCTTAAGAGCATTTACGTTCTCCGAAACTCATCTATCAGAGCATTCCAATGCGAGTCACGCCCCATTTAATCCAACAACACCAAGGCTTAAACGTGACTGCCTGAATATTTCTGATGATAGCATGACTGTAAGTGATCTTCATCCAGAGCACAAGCTCATCAGAAACACAGACTTCTAGGGATTATAGTTGAGTCAGATCTGCGGTAAGGATAAGGCGGTTTTATCCTCTTTACAATGCACCAAAAAAAAAAAAGTGGAAAAAAGAGGCGGAACAGATATGAGGATTTTTTTATGTGGACCTGAGCGAATGTGAGATACAGCTGGGTGTAGTTCCCCAAGGTATGTGTAGGGATGATGATTGGGCAGGGTTTGGCAATGTTCTCCAATCAATTCTAGGCAGTTGTTTTAATATCTAGATTTATGCTGGATTAATTTTTTATTCACCCACTGAGAGAAAGGATTAGATGACAGCTTAGCATTGTGCTGGTGGCGAGTCATGAGTGTGTGTGTGTGTGTGTGTGTGTGTGTGTTCGTTCTGTGGGACTTTTCAGTTCATTCAAGTTCAATTTCTTCTCATTTCATAATAAAACAGAGCTTAGAGATGGAGTCCATCTGTCCACGTCAAACCGATCTCTCTTTGATACGTCTCAAATCAAGGATTGTATAAATAGCCCCAAGAACCATGGTACTACATTATTATCATATCACCCAAAATTCAGTTTACTTCGTTTGAAGGAATCTGAAATGTCAAAGCAGTTGTTTTCCCCACTTTACTTCTTTTTGGTCGAAAAAAACGGTGATACAGTATTAATATACCAGAACCTGACACTTATTACCTCTGCCACAAAAATTACTCTCATGAAACTCGGTGGAGCTAACACCCCACCAGAATTCCGGAGAAGATTTGAGTTTGGTATGCCTGGGTCAAAGGTTAAGGTCAGAGCAAGGTCTCAAAGTTTTGGACAAACATTTCCCATGTTAAATTAAAATTGCTTATATCTCAGAAATAAATTGGCATAGACTCAAAGCAGTGAGGGACAAATAGGAAACCATATACACGCTTTCAAATTACCTTTGACCTTGGGTGTCTCTGAAAGGTTAAAATCAACGTCACAGGATTTTGTGTAATATCTAATAATAATCTAATTTTTCTAATAATAGTAATCTAATAACTTCAAACATTCTGTTACTATGGAATACTAATAGGAAACCATATAAGGACTTTAATGTCAGATAAGCACACAGGTAATTAACACCAGTATCCATGTAGGGCTTACTGCTACATTATCCATGCTGAGCGGTGGAGTTACTTTGCACTCTGTGATTACCCCTTTAGTCATGACTCTGTTTGATGATCTTGGACTGAACAGTATGTTTTGTTTTTTTTCAATGGAATGTTTCCCAAGTTGGTGGAGGAGTACTCCTTTCCTCTCTGTTGACTTAGGAAGGGTCTGGTAATTACCTGATTAAATGGTTTTGGCATATTAGATAAGTTAAAATAATACAAAACAGGCAAAACTGGAGATGGAAAATTTTAGGGGGGTTCAGCTGATGATAGTTAAGAAATAAATAGCCTATATTTCATTTAATGAAACCTTAAGAAGCCGGCACAGAATGTTCCAGAAATTAGATATGCATGAATTAGTTGACTGTTAAAAGCCGCAGTCTGGGTGTATGATCTGTACTCTCCTTTCTCAGCTGTGATGTTATGTTTTTTAGAACAGCAAGCTTTGGGGCGATTAAAAACTGTCCTTGGACAGTGGTGTGTGTGTGTCTGTGTGTGTACAACAGGGCAAAATCTTTGCTTTCGGGGATTGTCAGGCAGCCATTGAGTTTTGCAGAAGGTTTAATCACAGACAGTACACTCTCTCATGCTCTTTCTCAATGTCTCCATCTGTTCTTAATGAAAAGAGCTAAAAAAAAATACAGCTCTGAAAAGTTAAAAATCTTAAAACATGTTTAATACCGAGAACCAATCATAGATTAAACTAAAACTCATGGCCGGCCCAAATACAAGCACAGGGGGAAATACATATAAATGTGCTTCCTTATTAAAAATAAACAGTGAGATATTATTAAATTATTCACTAATGCTCTTGGTTATTCAGACATGGAGAAAATAACAACCTCCTAGCAGCTTTGGAGTGATTTTGTTTTTAAAACCGCACTCTTGACTTTACATGGCTTCCATATATCAGGAATTTCGGTATACAACCCTCTGGTTCGGTCATGTTTATTGTGCATTCTTATGAACCCCACTCTTGAAATCCCTTCTCAGTGACCTCAGATTTATATCAGCCAAAGGTCCTGACCAGTTCTTCTGCTACATGAATGGGCTTGCACGATAAGCGAATTGTTCTTTCTCTCAAATGACCCATTATTATTATCACCAGATTCTAAAAAATATTTTCTCTCATTATACACACACCCTACATCCTCTTTCACCCAGCAAGCAAAAGCTCTGGAAGAATTCCCACCAGGAGAACCAAGCTTGCCTTCAAACCCAGGAGGGATGAGGTTTTTTGGAATGGGCTCTTGTAAGCTGAAGAATCATGGCATTATGGTTGAATAGACTCTGCCAGGTGCCATTAAATCCCATTCAACTTAAAATGGAAAGGATTCTGTCTGAGAGTTTGGGTAAACTACCATGGACCCTGATAAGGTGAGTAAGTAATATTCCACTGACTTGATTGGCTTAAGACCAGAGGTGTTAGATCACAGGTATCAAACTTAAGGTCTGTGAGAGCTTTCAAAGAATATGACTATTGTATATTATTTCCATCAACCATACCCATGAAATGTAATACTTCATCCAACCGCTAGCAACCTATTTTAATTAAATAACTAGTAATTTATGACTCAAGAAAGATTGTAAACTAGCTTTTGGCTGCACAGCACTAAAGTGCACAGAACTGAAGACTTTATTTGTGCTTATGAACTACTGTGTACGGTGCCCATTACTACTACTGGTTATATTGCATTTTTAAGTCAAAGCCACTGATTTCTGGAGCCTCGGAATATGAGTTCATGTTATTTGTCCCTTGACGACCGAGAATTTTAGTGATGTAGCCGTCACTGAAAGTGAGGTGCTATAGAACATGATTTACAGGAAGCCTGAAACCCCATATACTCAGACTGGCTGAAGACCTGACTGATGGTTTGAGATGTTACAGATCTTGAATGGCAGAACATCCAAGACATCATGAATTTAAAGTCCTGAAATGCTATGTGCTCTCACTGACTAATGGACTAAAACTCTATGTGACCTTACTTACCCAAAATGTAAGATGGAGATTGTGGTTCATTGACTGAGGGGCAAAGATAAAGTAGAGTTTGATTGAGTAAAGACCTGAGGCACCACTGACCCTTATTTGCTTACCACTAAATATGCCTTGGGATCTGATCAGCTGAAGTCCTAGAACACAACATTCCCAGTTCAGACATCATCTACAGACTCAGATTGGCTGTGTGATGCCATTATTAATAATTGGTTAAACATCAAAAGCTTCTAGGAGTCTGATTGGTCAAAGACCTGAGACAGCATGAGCTCCAAATAGGTCCAACCGCTGGTTGACCAAAAATGTTAGATGGCACAAGCTTTGATTCGCTGAAGGCCTGTAGAGTCATGGGCATTTATATTTATGAAAGGTTGAGCCACAATGGAATGTGACTGACTGAATGCCAGTGATGATATGGGTTCGGACTGGCAGAACATTCAAGGCATCATTTATCAGAAAGTCCTAAGTTGCTGTATGCACTCACTTGCTAATGGACAGGGAGTCCATGGGATCTGATTGAGCCAACATGATTGAGAAGGAAATGGTTATTCACTGATTAAGAGGTCATGACATAATGGAGCTGGATTTTATTAGTTTACCACTTAACATAACATGGGCTCAGAATGACTAAAAACCCAAAAACTTAAAACATTCTTCTCAACTGAAGAGTTCAGACATTGTGGAAAGTGATTGATGGAAGCCTTGAAGCCCTCCAGACTCAGATTGGTTGAAGGGCTGTGATGAGATTGGCGCTGATTGGTTGAGGACCTGAATTTCATTAGAGTCTGATTAGCAAAAAGATCTAATACAGCATAAGTTGTCACAGGTTTGGACTGACCACAAGTGGGAGACAGTAGGAGCTTCAAATAGCTCAAGGCCTGGCGAGTGACTGACTGAAGCATTGAGATGTCATGGACTCTGACTGGCTGAAGGCAGCATTGGTTCTGACTGACTTACCAACCAAGGTGCCGTGGGCTCAGAGTGACATTAGGGAACACACTGTAGAAAGAAACTGCATGCATGCTAATATGTTTGTATTATTACTAGACAGCAGCCTCCTTGATCAAACACATATATTACCCCTACATTAAAGTATCCTTGATGTCAGTAACTTCATTACCTGTGAATACTATCATAATATATCATATTACAGATGATAACACAAGCCACATCCCGTACATCCCAAAACACATTCTACTTCCATCCATCCGGATTCTAATATACTGGCATGCATGTTCCTTTCTGCTATGGTGACTCACTCTTGTGGACTATTATGGGATGCTTCATGCTACAGTAAAAGAGGTGGATTCAATAAAGGTTGAAGTTCAATACCTTGTGTAAACAACATGAGATAACAATTTACTAGTAGGATTTTTTTTTAATATGTCAAAGGTCAGGCAGATTGGACTCTGTGTGTATTGGGGGGTATATGGAGAATGATGGTCACCTATTCATTATATGAAATGAATGCCAAGGGCTGTCTCTGGCCTCTCTATGACCCTTTTGCCCTCCTGCAGGCCGTTTACCAAGGCATACTGAAGGTTTGTAAGTTGTTCCTGGAGTGTCATGTTTTCCAAACATTTCCTTATATCATTGCTACTCTGTTGATCAGGTACCTCCTTTATACATATGCTGCCTGACCCTGCAGATCTTCTTGGCTAGAAAAGAATATACACCATCATCAGTCAACTGTGGGTATGTTACAAACCCAATTAATTAAAATAGACCACAAGGGTTCAGACATTACTGCCCACAGGACCATTTATATCCAATATATAAAAAGTGACCTTGTGACCTTGAAAAAAGGTCAAGGTGAACCATGTCCAGTTCCACCTTATTTGCCCCTGAAGGGGACCCATACATGAAAATTGGTGATCCAATGTCATTTCCTTCCAAAGTTATCACACTAAGAATTCATACGTAAGAATGGACGGACAGAACCCATATCTTTAGCTCCCGCTCTACTTACCTTTGGTGGCGATGGGAGCTAACAAGAAAAAGAAATGAGAGACACAAATGCTTTCACTGTAACTTCTAGGTCATTATCTGGGCCTGTTTATCTGATCTTAGTGTTTGTGTTACGTGAAATCAGTCGCATGACATACATCCACACATCTGTGATGTAGAACATAGCCCTGCGCTACATGAAGGTGTTTTGTTAACTGTAATGACCTTAATAATCATAATAAAGATAATGATATTGAAGCATTTCACAAAAAGATGTATTTATACTATTTCCTGTCATCAGATGCCAATTGGAGCTGCTGTCAGTGTGGACATGATATACTAGAGATTTTACTAATGTTATTCTACTTCACTCTTATGATGACACTGAAACATACTAAATGAGCTATAATACTAGCGTATAGTGAAATGGGATGATGTCAGCCTTCAAGTGATTCGTGGTGAGAATGATGCCCAATTAAACACGAATACACTCCATTCTTCACATGTGGACTAATATATATTAATAAAATTCAGAAAGAAGTAGGGACAATAATGCTACACAACTGTGACTAAGAACCCAATTCAATTTGAAATAAAGTCTTACTTCTTATTCAGTACACCGAATAATCCATTTATTTCGCTGTGGCTGCGTCTCAAACCATACACTGCTCTGTTTTCTATATATAGGTCACATAAATACCATTAGGGCTCTGTTTAAGACATATTCTAAACCACACATCAGCACCGTCACAAACATTAAGTCTCTCCGTGATTATTCTGCTGTAGCTGTGTCCAAAACCACAACAACCCACCCTATTCCCTATACAGGCCATATAAACACCATCAGTCCACCGTGGTTGTGTCCCAAATCACACACCCAATCCACTATATAGACAATATACAGTTAACACCTTGGGCACATGCCAAGTCACATACCCTGTTCATTAAATAGACAATGTATCCAACCTGTGTGTGTCCCAAACCACAACCTGTTTACTATATAGACCATAAACTCAATATAATGTCCCCAACCATGTACTGTAGCCACTATCACCAATCCACCATGAACGTGTCTCAATCTACATATTATGTGCAATGATGATACTGTATATGTCTGCTTGCGTGCATATGTGTGTGTGTGTGTGTGTGTGTGTGTGTGTGTCTATGTGTGTCTATTCTGCTGTCTAAATAGTCAGGCTCCAGCTTTAGCACAAAAGCTGATTTCGGATGCAATCAGTGTCCTTCTTGTATTTCATGTAGACCAACACCAACTCCTCACACACCATTTCTGAAGTAACTATCTAGCACCATGGATGTCATAAAGAAGCTAACTGCATCTCTTTTTTCCATCCTCTCGAAACAGGTGATCCCCTCCTTTTTTATCTTGCCTTAAAAAACTTTCAGAACATTTTGAACGTTTCATGTAATCATTTTTTGGTACACTGAATTGGAATTTAAATTAAAATGAAAAACCCAATTTAAAAAAGAGTAATTGGTGTGTTGGAAGATTCAGCGAAGCAGAGACTTCAGGGGGCTTGGAATGAGAATGTTAATTGGGACAAGTGGAACCTTAAGTGAATTAGACTACTTTTTCCATGCATTGGAATGACCAAAAGAATTTTCAGTAACTGTGTGTGTGTGTGTGTGTGTGTGTGTGTGTGTGTGTGTGTGTGTGTGTGTGTGTGTGTGTGTGTGTGTGT
>JAOUQZ010043307.1:0-13325 GCA_028564935.1 Neosilurus hyrtlii | reverse complement strand
CCTATTGAGAACTTTTGGGCTCTTCTTAAGCAGGAAATGTACAGTGAAGGTAAACAGTGCACCTCTCTGAACAGTGTTTGGGAGTCTGTGGTTGCAGCTGCACAAAAAGTTGATTCTGACCAGATCAAGAAACTGATTGACTCCGTGAACGGAAAGCTTGTGACTGTTATCGAAAAGGGTGGCTAAATTGGTGTGTGTGTTTTTTTTTATTTTTTTATTTTTTATTTTTTTTTTATTTTTTTTTAAAATTTTTTTTTTACTTATTTAATTTATTTTTTTTTTATTTCAGAAATGTTTATTTGTAACTTTTGAGTTTGTTTATTATTCTCACTTTAACAGGTGAAAATAAACAAGTGAGATGGAAAAATCTTTGTTTTCATTAAGTTGCATAATAATTCTGCACACTAATAGTTGCCTAATAATGGTGTACATACAGATATTCTCTTAAGAAGCCAAAACTTCACTTTTACTATTTAAATGTTCAGGTTTTAGGGTTTGTTAACATTCTGGATTGACCAAGAGCACTGTATAGTTATACAATAACAATTAATCCTCAAACACTTGTACAAATATTTGTGTACAGCATGAAATAGTTACACATGCATAAGTGTCTTTTCTCAGCACGTTTGAGTAACAAAAATATACCTGTTAAAGTGAACATAATGTCCTAATCAGCTGCATTATTAATTCTAATTAATTTGTTGTTAATAACAGTCATTACACTGAAGATGAGTGTTTGCACCTTCAGTAATCATGCTCATACTATTATGAGCTGAACCGAAGGTCTTTTCCATAGAAAAGTCATGGCTATTTTTCCCTAGAAGCCATTTTACATGATTTATGCACAGCTTCCCTCAAAGATGTTTTCCAGCCTGACTTACCATGTCTGTAGGGATTACTACTTTTCACCTTTTTATTTATTTAGCACTGTTTAATGTGAATCTGCTGCCTGGTCAAGAACAGGCTATAGGCTGTGAGATTATTGATGCAAGCATGCTCTCGCTCTCTCTTTCCCCATTTTCTCACTCTCTTACACACAAAAACACACACACACACATACAAAATTTCTCATTCAGTCATTTCCCACACTTTTCCCTATACATAGTTTAACCTTTGTTTAATCACGGAATCACTCTTTTAGACAGTAAATATCTAAATTCATACTTCCAGTCTACTCTTCCAAAAACTGAGGTATACAGGTACAACTGTATCCTGCAAAAACAGAAATTAATTTAGATTATTAACCTAGATGACTAATTACAGTATATTGTTAAAAACAGCCTTGAGCACCAGACAGCCTTATCTACAGCGACTTGGTATTGCTGTGTAGGCCTCATCAAATATCTCCTTATGCTAGCATAAATAGATCTCAAAGAATTTCATCAAGTTAAAATACTGTAATAACAAAAAAGGTTAGTATAGCAATAAAAACTGGGCAAGTTGGCATTTTTTTATTAGAAAGATAAATTTCAAAACTTCTGTCGATTAAATTGATAAATTTAATTGGGTGCTTTAACATGTCCACATTAACATTTATTTTTTTCCTATAAGGAAAAAAAAAAATAAATCAAAAGATGCACGCTATTGATCTTTACCATACATGGACCTCAGGTGGTTGGGTCATGTTACACCATGCATGTCCACTATATGATTTCTGCAGGACCTAAAAAAGAATTCTTGTAATTTACTTACTTCAGGTACATGTATATGAAAGAAATTATACCTGATTCAACTTTAATTTTAAAAGATAACACTATTTCATGTTTATTTAATATGTCTGGTAAGTGAATGGGCCCCTTCTAATTAGATAATCAGTCTCGCATAACAAACATGTTTCTTGCATAATAAACAATATTTAAATGGGATCAGTGTGAGTCATTGGTTTCATCAAAGATATATGTTTTTCCCACATCTACTTTAAGTAGTAAACAAGTTTTTTTTTTCTTTTCTTTTCTCCTACAATCGAGACTGGTCGTGCACTGTGCTTTGAATAAGCGATTACTGAGGCTGGTGCTACAGGGTAGAGGTAGCATTATTAGTTACAGCAGGGGGGCTTTCTCCTCAGGTCTCTCCACGAAACAAATCATAAATCAGTCTCCACAAGACTCTACTGGAAGTTGATAGATAAGCTGACTGAAGAGTTACCTGGAGATTGTGTGAAACTTGATCAGATCAAACTGATATCAGGCCTAGTGTCATCACATGGAATTTATGTGACTTGGGCCTGGTCCAATACACAAAAAGCTGGAAATTTAAATTTGAAAAGTTCTTTATTTTCATTTGGTAGCATATGATGTGTTCTATTCAGATATGCCATAGGTTTAAATTCTGAGACATATGTATATATTGGTCTCTACATGCTGCTGATATCAATGTCACATTCAAGTGATTTATTCTTTCAGTGTGATCAAGTAAATCATACAGATATGGAGCTTAGTGTAGGGGGCTGAAGTAAGTGTGTGTGTGTGTTGACCTTGAGTATAGTCAGCCACTGATTATGATTGCCACACATCGAATTTCTCGAACAGAAAGCATAATGTGTAATTAATCATTTCCCTGCTTTTGTGTGACAGCAGTAAATGGCTCACTGAAAAAAAAAAAAAAAGACTCAGTTCTTTTTCAACAGAATTTTTAATAAGCAAAAAGACACGTTTCACTGAACAAGCTTGATTTGCATCATGGCATCAAATTGTCAGTAATACAGTTTAGTAAAGCTTATGCCATTTAATATTTATTATTCTTTATAGTTTTATATATTTTAACTTAAAGAAACAAACATACATTTGTTCATTTGATTAAAAACATTTTTAAAACATCATTTATGCTGTGCATATAATCACTGTATACCATCTACTTGATTCTTGAGTGCAAACAAATGACAAAAAGAGACAGATCAAGACTGTCAACCATGTTCAACATGTAAGAGACTGGTGACCTGTTCAGGATACCCTGGCCAAAGTCAGCGGGGAGTGGTTCCAGCTGTCATATGAACAAAAAAGACTTATTTTAATTACTTGTCAAAGCCACCAGGATTTAGAGCTCCGCACGTCACTAAAAAAAAAAGAACCTGCTGAGACCAGTAACATCCGATTGAATAACTATCCATAATCATATGAAAGTCATATAATAGAATTCCTTTATCATTAATTTAAACTATTTTAAAAATATTCATACAAAATATGCAAGTAGGCAGTGTGGGATATGTGATAATTAGCCCTCCCACTATGACAAGCTAGGTACTTGGAAGAGGGTGGGGCTACCTTGCCGAGAGACCAAAGAGGAAGAGGGTAGCTGATGCAATATTCATGTTCGCTGTGTTTACCCTGATACATGCCACTTGAATGTATATCTTTGTTAAAAAAAATACTACTACTGAAAATCAGTATGTATTCAACGTTAGTAAATATAGTGAAGTATGTGAATGCATCCTTTTCTTCACAATGGTAGCATCAGTGAGCTCTATAAGGATAACATGTTAGACAATTAGCATCATGATGTTGTAATCCTCTATCTCTATACCTACAACAGCATAAAAAGTGAGAAAATAAAATGAAGTTTACATCAGGGGCCGCAGTACCAACTGCTGCGGGGTAAAGCTGATCTATTTTAAATCTGAGGAGGAACACTGGTGCATACTAATCTTGGCAATTAATCAATAGAAAAGATGCAATATCAATAATTATTTGATGGCTTTCCACCAATCAGAAATGAAAAAAATCTTTTAAAATGTTATTAATGAGCCTTATTGGTCAAATTTAATACAGAATAAATGTATTTATTTGAGCATTTACACAAGATATGTGCTGTCCATGAAAATGATCTATACCATTATCCAGTGGCGGACCGGACACTTGGTACCTGTGCCTTCAGTGGGGACTTAAGGGACTTAATCCACCTTTTAACACCACCACTTTTATGTTGCAATTATAGAAACCTTCAGTACTATACAAATAACAGGAACTGGCATTACAGAGAGAGAGGCATTTTGCGTATTGAGCGTGAATACCATTATTACTAAAGCAAGAAACCCATTTGACCCTTTAGCATTACGTAACTTTCACCAGTTGAAGCTTTGGGAGCTTGATCCTGAACAGGCTGCAAACACAGAGATGAACAACGATTCACACTCGCACTGTATAATTCAGAGAACCCAGTTGACCTGATCGGCCTGTCCTTGGGCTGTGGGAGCAAACTGCGGCACCGTTCGTGAGAATCTATTTAATGAATTCAGTCAAAAAGAAATCCAAATATTAAGATGAATATGGACAGCCAATTAATAAAGACAAAAGAAATGATGCTCTTTAAAAGGGAGAAGGGTTAGTCTGGTACTTAGGAGGTGATGTTTCACTCTTTAGTCATTTTTGTAGTTTTCAATTTAAATGAAGTTTTTTGGGAGTATAAAAACTATTGCTAAACTAAACCAAATTCACTGAAAAAACACGGGCATCCTGTTACGGATGTACTCCACACGTTTCATTAAGTTAGCCGGGATTGGCTCCAGATTCGCTCACGACTCTGACAGATAAGTGGTACAGATAAATGATAGATGAATGCATGGATGGATAGATAGAGTTTCATATACAATGTTATCAAAGATCCTACTGTGCAAGAGCTTCTACAGTATAAATGCTCAGTGGAACCTGTACAATGCGTTCATGTTAATCCCTGTTTAATACTTCCTTCTTTGTGCTTCAATAGCTTTAAATGAGTGCCAACTAAATGGCAATGTAGTACCTCCTGGAGAATTAGTGATGATTCAAAGCTGCTAATAACAATATGGGATTTAATTTAGAAGGAAAGCAATGACAAATGTTATTTTCTCATAACTGTTACTAGTTTGCTATTGAAAATATTTTCTCAAAATAAAGCATTATGAACTATATGTGACTCTGAAGGGGGGAAAAAAGTTAATGTATCACCATTTTAGATTCATTACTGGTACTAACGCAGGTCAATTCTCAGATTTACGTGGTTTACTTTCTGAATTCCACAAAAAACTAAATAGTTATTTTAAGCTTTTTCTTCATCAAAGAGCCATCATTAAAAATTCAAGGACTTGTTACTTGTGCAATACGGTGTATAGTTTAAGGCAAAAGCAGAGACTCACCTGCTGGATATGATAGCTCATAATACAGTCAATACACAGAGTCAATCGATTGGACCCAAAACATTGAGAGTTCGATCTGTTATGCAGTCGACCTGTTAGGGAGACCTGTTAATATATCACTGCAGCCTGTAGAAGGCTCTTTCATTCAAAATTCATATCAGATTTACTCTGTGAATCTGAACTGAGAAACTGAGACTAGAAACTGGAATGCTAGCCTTTATGTTCATATATGCAGCATCTGCTTGGTGCAAGTTCAAGGCTATGCATAAGTACATGCATAAGTATTCTGTGCGTAAGTACAGGTAGGCTAAAGTTTTCATCTAAATGTAGTTTAGGAAAGTATATGAGGTGCAATAACAAGAGGGTACATTTAAGAGTTCAATGGGTGCATTACTCTCTGTACTGGGTTCTTCTTCTAAATGTGCTAGAACAGTTTATTTGTGAACAGTGTCAATGCAACACAAGCAACCATAATTCACACACAGAAAAATGGCTACATTAGCCGATTCCTAGCCCTAGATAGATTTGTCTGTCTGCCTGTCTTTTCCATTCTGCACCAATGGGTGCGTTGCAACACTTTTGTGATTGCTGCACCGTATGTTTTTAACTGAATGGGTTGCAAGCCCTGTGAACCTATTCCCTTGGACAATAAATAATTCACACTGACATTCACACCTATTGGCAAGTTAGAGTAACAATATGGACCTAATGTGCATGTCTTTAGACTGTGGGAGGAAACCGGAGTACTGAGAGAACACCCCCACAATCATAGGAAGAACATTGGAAACTCCACAAAGAAACACCCTCACCAACCACTGTTCTTGAACCCAGGCCCTTTTTGCTGTGAGGCAAGAGTGTGAACCACTGCTGTAAAGTAGTAGACTTCATCCATATATCCATCTATTATCTATACTGCTTATACCTTAGGGTCCTGAGGAAAGCTGTGGTCGATGCCAGTTGACTTTAGGCACACAGGCATGGGAACAGCATGCAAACTCCAATCACAAAACAGTGCCACTGCGCTTACCCATTAGAAGACACCTGGGAAAATGCTAGTATTAAGACCATTACACTTTATATTTTTCCTTTCCTACTTTGTTCACCCTCCTAACCTCTGTTTGCAGGTAAATGTCTATAAATATATACTATGGTGTGATCTTATTGGGCCTCTATTTGGGGATTAAAAAGCTTTTCCTGAGTGAATAATGCTTGAATCAAAACACCAAGACACCCATGGTTCATCAAGGTCACTTGGAACAGCCTGCATTATTTTGGTCCCACCCTAACATGGAAAACATGAAAAAACATCATCACAAGATCTCATTTTATTTTATTTTGCATAGTAAATACTAAACTTTTTGTGTGAAACACACCTTTATGGACCTGACTTTTCTTAAATTTCCATGTAGTACTGTATGTATTAAACTCTGAATAAGTAAGCGTAGCTCTGCCTGAAGCACACAGAGCTCATGTTTAAAATGGCTTTCATGTTAAAAATAAAAAAAGTAAAAATAAGCTATAAAAACTTGGTTTGCATTTGCCTTTCATTATATATCCATGTACTGAGTACTAAAACTTCGAACGATGTTGAAAGAGACTGCATTACACAGTTCTTATACACCTGCCTATGCTTGCATGCAGTTCACCTGCATCTATCATGATTTACAAAAAAGCCATAAAAATCTCATTAAAGAAATTTAATTTTATATGATTCTATATTTCTTTAATAAAACAAGGCTGTGTCCGTGCACTGCCTCACGACACAATAATTCTCAGCATCACCTAATCAGAGCTCTAGGCTCTCTAGCCTCATTCCTAGTATTTCCAGGGTTTCCTGCACTGGATAAATTTCATATAGGATAAAGCAACTATAAGATGAATGCATTGTGGGTTTTTTTTTTTTTCTTTTCCTGCACATTAAAAACAAAGAACACCTAGCCAATTTGTGGATGAAGTTGTTGGATAGTGGCTCTTTCCCTAAATCCTGTGGAACTGTAAAATATTGTGGAACTTTATAGTTAATGTTTGTGCAACACCATCCAATATGGCTCACTAAGACAAATGAAAGGTTTTTGACCTCGAACTTCTCCTTGTGCAAATTCTTATCTTTACCTATTACGCTTCTGTTTCTTTCATACAATGAACAGTGTTACAACAGTGCAGACATAAAAATCCAACTGATCTTCCATCAGTATGCAGTGTTGATAAATGGGTGTCATAAACCAATTTGTATCAAACGTACCTTTCACGGTCATCATCACCGACTTAAATCAATCTAAACTCAAAAGTGGATTTATGAGAAAAGTCATTTTAAAGGTCTGAATGCAAAAGTAATGTCATTATGTTTTTTTACACAGAAAATCCAGGCAATCGGGAATTCTTGAATGCTTAATTGTCCTTTCGTAATCATTACCTGTAGTAATACTAAAGCAAGAACTAATACGTTTTTAGAATTAGAATGCATATTATTCTAATGCATTAATCCCCAAAGACTAGCAACTTGATTTGCGATGATTCCCAGAGTATTACACGTCTATATGGAAATGAATAGTCAGACATGTGTTTTAATTATGGTGTGTGATTACTAGATTAAGGAGTAGACTGTGATAAGAGATGAGTTACTGAGGAGTGTCTGATTAGCAGAGTATCTGAAAGGATGAACAAGAAGGTCTGAGTGATAGTGACGGTGATTGCAAGTGAATCTGTGTATCATATAGCCAGCCTCATTATGTATATCAGGCCTACAAAAAGTATTTTAACTTATCCCAAAATGAACAATGGTCCTGTATTTTCTTGTAATTAAGATAAATAAATACATATATAAAGAGTATACATATAAAGAAAAGTACCCATGGCTGTTGCGCCAGCTCCCAAAACCATACTGTAGAGGCTCACTATTAAGTCGCTACCTTGCTGCATGCCACTGAACTTCTAGACACGCTGTCGAGTTCCTATGTATGAAAGTATGAGAAAAAAATTCTCTTCCTTTTTTTTATTACTCAGAGAAAGTATCAACATACGGCATCCAGGTTCAACACATTTCTTTTTATATCAAATGCTATACATTTGATACCATTACACCGTCACACATAATACCACCTAGCGTGCATTGCCCTTTGTACATAAATACAGTTTCAAGGAAGGATACTGACACCCAATGGATAGGAGGTGTATAAAAGCAAACAGCACATAGTACACCATCAAATCAATGGCTCTTACACACATCTTAGTCCACTTCCAAACAATTTTTCTCTGACTTATAAAATATCCTCCTTCGACTATGGTTCCTGCACACAATCATGCTGTTGTTCAACATTAACTGGGACCACTCAATTCAGAAGCTTTCTTCTTTAGTGCCAGTCATACTTCGCATCACATTGAGGCCTATCTGGCTGTGTGAGGGAGACGCAGAGAGCCGATTACCTCCTTCAAATGCTCCAACGAGATGTTTGAATAAGCTGTGGAGGGCAAAGAAGTCAGAGCAGGCTTCACACAGTCATGCAAAGTAATCTTTGAGCTGCTGAATATGCCCGAGAATGCTGGATTCTTACAGTGAAGAAATGTTGAAGACAGCTTTTTACACGGGATTCAACAGTGTCATTAACATCAGAATCCTATCCAAGGGAGTGGGCCACTAACAGTGTGGTGAGTTCAAAGTATTTTGTTTAATTATTTTAACTTTGTAACCTTTGACGTTTAAAGTCTAGATCCAGCACTAAGACAAAGCTGGTGTGATTAAAGTGCTGATGGGAATTTTCTCAGACAAGCTGTGTCCCACAGGCTGGTTTCACTCATCCTCATTATGACTCAGTACTATTGAAGGGGTCTCATCGGAACTTGAAAATCACACAGTGCACTGAGTGCTCACAGTGCCTGCACAGTGATACCATCATGTTCCTAATCCATGACTCTCAGAAGCATCCTCTCTAATCCCAAAGTCATGTCTGACTCCATTTTCCACAGTTCTCTACTGACTACAGATATGGACTTCTTGGACTATGATTCCTATGCCCAGTCACTTCCACATTCACACACGCCCCCAAATCTAGTAGTCTACTTGCTATCCTGGTTTCCTGGTACCTGTGTACCTGTTGATTGTTCCAGTCTCTGCCTCTGATCCTTGCTGGCCTGTATATTTATACTCTGGTTTCAATTTGGCTGCTTGAATTCCATGAATGTTTCCATCTGCACATGTATCCCCCAGTGTCTGGACTCCTGCTCATGACAATGGCATAAATTTACTTTTAGGTACTACATATGTATATGCACCACATGCAGCCAGTCTATTATTAAATCAAATAATGTGCAGCAAGCAAAGCCAATGCCTTCTCCATCTTATGGTAAACCATGCAAATGTGAGATTTATCAGTCTATTTGGCAAATGTACAGCATGACTCAACGTCTGCCCTCAACTGCCTGACTGTCCTGACAACCCCTTGTATTAAATTAATTTCCATCATTAATGTGGGACTGCTGGAGGACGTGGGGATATTAAATGGAAACATTTATATGTATGCTGACAAAAGGTCCCTTTATACACTTTTAAGGTGTTTTGCATGCTGGGGTTTTCTGCAGCTGTAGATTTAATCAACTCTGCTTCAGGCTACAAGTAGAAATCTATACATTTTTCAAAGAGTGATACAAATGTGTAGAAGATATTTAAAATACAAATATTAAGCTGTGGGGGAATCAATTGAAAATGCTGGAAGAAATTATTTCTTTGAGATATTTTTATTCTGACGTAATAACAGCATATCTGCAACATTACTGACAAAATCAAGTACCATTAATCACGTTGCAGTCACATTATTGAAATATTACAACACAACAGGTATACTGTGGTATTTTACAATGTTAAAATTTATATTTTTTTCAATGTCCTTTCCATGACGTATTCTGGACTTTAGATAGTAATGTTGTTGATATGTTGCGGAAATGTGACAATTTACCAGGTTTTTGAAATCTGTGCAGATTGTAATAATTTTCCTGTAAAAACTTTGTTTTAGTTAGGACATCACATGTCACATCTTGGCAGTATAAAATTATTCTGTCACAACATCTCTGCAAAGTGTTGGAAACATTGGCACAATGCAGCAGTGACATTTCAAATTAAGTCCTGATTACTACACTCTGTAATTTAACTTTGTAGGTTGTAGTAGGTTGAAGTGATGTTCTTGCAATGACTCTGTAGGGAAATAGGGAGCTCTAAGCAAAAAAGTCTGATCACCCTGGTCGGATTCTTATTACTACTTATCAGAAGTATGCAATTTCAAATGCTGGTACACTTAGCTCCTCAACTGCTCAATGTTCTGCCATGACTATAAGTGGCCTTGAGTACAAATGTCAGCAAAAAGTCAAATTAAATAAATTCAATGAATATTTTATTGCCTTAAAGATTCAGGGTTTAGTGCTGAGCTCAGGTTGCTGTCTGTACAAAATTTTGCAAGCTCTCCTTGTGTGAGTTTTCTCTCAGTTCTTTCATCCTAAAAACAAGTGTATTTTCTCCTATTTATTGAGGCAAAGTCATCTGCATTCAACTTGAAATCAAACACATTCAATTTGTTTTATGTGTCCAATGTGTGCGTAAATTTAATTACCTTCTTCTTCAGAACAAAATAAAAGAGCATGGCCTTTTGTCAAAAATGCACTCAAAAGTTCACCTACTCACTAATGCCTTCTTCCAATCCCTCACCAAACCCTGACCATGCCATTAAGCATTCTAATTTCCCATTGCAAGTGCAAAGGCTTCCTTGTATTACTTTAGACAAGACACTGTGTTGAGAAAATGGGAGGTTCCTTAGTCTGCTTGCCAGAAAAGATTTCAGATAGGCTACAGCAATGTATAAACAAGGCAGAGAGTCCCTACCTCACTAAAATGACACGATAAAATCTTGTGAGAGGGCTACACAGTGGCATGATGGTTAACACTTCCGCCTCTCAGCAAGAAGGTCCTGGGCCCAAGCCTTGTGCTCATTTTTGTATGTAGCTTTCTGGTTCTCCCCATGATTGTGTGCGTTTCCTCCAGGTTTCTGGGTTCCTTTCACAGTGTGTGTTTGCACATTAGGCTGATTAAATATACTGGTGTAAATAGTAATAATCCTGGGTGTGAATGTGAGTGGTCGAGTGTGTTAGCCCTGTGACGCTGTAGCAAGCTCTTCATTGACCTTGCCCAGAGTTAGCTGGGATGGGGTCCGGCCTCCCAGCTACCCTAATAAAGGATTTAAATAAATAAATAAATAAAACCTTATGAGGACTCAAGACTCAGAAGAAGATCCCATTTTCCCAAAGCAACACTGTATGGTGAAGTCTTCATCAAACAACACATGAGGGAATCTGCATAAGCAGAATGAAAAGAAACTAATGCAAGCAGAGGTAAGATGATTTCATTCCTTCTGTCATATTTTAGGCGACTTCATCACTAAAAACTTTGACATTTGCAACAGCTGCCAAATAATGATATATAGGTAAGTTGCAATTTCTTACATGGTGTATTACTGAGAGGGAGTTAATCATTCAGAGCACATAGGTGGGAGTGTAAAATCTGAAATACATCTTTGGATGATTAAGTAGACTCCCAATGTGATGGATTATAAATGAATACAGTGCCAATGAAGAAATCAGATTTCTAAAACCATGACGTGCACAAAGCATTACTCATAATACTTATTTACATGTCAACGAACATGAAATTGAAAGCATATGGATAAAATCTCACCCCATCTTGTGCTGTGTTAGGAATGTGTAAATTACAGATATCCACTTATTTTTTGTTCATTTGTTAAAATGCAGTGGTAAATTAGATTAAAATTTAGGATTTAGGTTAAAAAGAAATTTGGAAATTGAGGTTCTGATTAATGAAGTGAATGTCAGGAGGAATATTTTATCTTGTGGTTTGATACCTTGTGTTAGTGAGCTGAACTGAGCTGAGAGTTGAAGTGATGGGGTGCAGAGTAAAGTGGTAAAATTAATAGTACATTAAATGAAATTATGACTGGTCTTTATCAGCAAACTGTTATTTAAGTCGATCTTTCCCACCTGTAAAAAATCAGTATAGGCTAGACTTAAATATGTTAATATTGCTCAAATTCTTTTCTGGACCTTGTCTGTTAGACTCTGCCATATAGAAATTACCAGTACCTTAAAACTGTATACATATAGTGAGAGGCATTAAAAATGCAACATTAAAATAATTGTATTATTATGTTTAATCAAATCAGTTAAATAATGTAGAAATCAAGAACAGATATTTCAGACATGGACAGTGGCGAGTAAAAACACATTTGAGTGTTCTTCAGCAACTGTGGTCTGTCAGGACCATACCAGCATGCGCTCTGAACAACTTGATACCTTCTTCAGTGAGCCTTCTGCACACTGTACGTGCACTGGTTTGATTGCGGCGAGTACCAGAAACCTCAGCCGCCTTCAGTGTTACTGAACGGAAACGGTCCCTAAGATGCATCACCTGGATATGACGGTCTTGTGTACCTTTACACCTGACCATCTTGGTCAGTCTCAGGTGGTTCCTGTCTGTCTGTGGTGTGTCTGAAGGCATACAACAGTTGAACAAAGCATGCCAAAGTGTGCTGCTACCCTTGCAGCACTCAGCATGCACAGGGCCTGGACTCTGCTTGCTTGTGGCAATCGTGGCATCTTCACTTTTTTCAAACTTAAACTTTTTTAACCAGGCTTTTTATAGCCAGAGATGCCACTTGACAACAAACATGTTTTGATCTCATGCTCCACTTTGTGGATTAATCAAGGGGTGGCTATGGTATCAGATTTGTGATTGTGTCACATGCACATGCTAACTTGAAAACTGGTAACTATGCCACACTTGAGTACTTAAATTTGTTTTAAAATTTTCATATTTATATACAACATGTTGTACATTTGTGCTTGTTGAATGTTTAATGCTTCTTAGCTTGTTACAGTTAAAAAAGGCATTGTAATTGCTGTCAACAACTTTGGGTGTGCAAAATGCCCATGGTTCAAGTGGGACACACTTGTCCAACCTCATATGTGACCCAATCTGGCAAAATGAGTCAAAATGACCAAAAATTCAAAAAAAAAGCTCTAAGCTTTAAAGAGACTCTAAGCTTTAAAATAAAACAAATTTGGTGGTCATATCTTGAAAATTGACAAAGTTATGGCAAAATGAAGTTTGTGATGAGACGCCTATAAATTTCACAGAAAATGGAGAAAAACGCATGTAAAGTTT
>JAOUQZ010043306.1:0-13325 GCA_028564935.1 Neosilurus hyrtlii | reverse complement strand
ACACACACACACACACACACACACACACACACACACACACACACACACACACACACACACACACACACACAGAGTTCATGCTGCATTCATCTCAGTTCTCTCCAATTCTTACATAAACTCAAGCCCTCATTCTTTTTCATTTTGCTGTATGAACACTTTTTGACAGGATTTAACTCTTTTTGTTTACAGGTGGCATCATGAAGAAATAATGAGGAAGCTGAATAAATAAACCCATTTAATCCTCCTGCTTTTATCAGGTCTCTCTGAAACCAATTACAGAGTGATTACTGCAGTTTTTAAAGCCTGGATAAGAAATCCATTTTTCATTAGAATATTTTTTAACTCTTTAACATTTCTAGATTTTATATAAATCAATTACTTCACTTTTAAGGATTTGCACCTGAAAGTCGATACAAAGTATTTCACGTCTTACATGTTATGTCCCAGTAGAGACTCCGTAGACCAAACTGTATTTTCATAAGTGAATCATTCTCACTTAAAATCTTTCAGCTTTTATATTTTATGTTTTATATTTTCTGATCTAAGCTGTGCTTTTATCAGCTTTCCTTCTCAACCTTATTTACAATCATTTAAGTGGAAAAAAAGTTGTTTTTGTTTGTGCATTTCAGATTGATCTCAACTTGTTTCTTCATTCAGACCTAATTACTGTTTGGTTAAAAGGTGACATAAGCGATGCAGTAAAACATCCAAGTCAATAAGTCACATGTACGTGCCCTTAAACATAACCCAAGCATTTTGCTCACATCATGCTAGAGTCACTTCATCAATAAAGAATTTTCTCATTTGTTTTCTTCACTTTTTGAGCCTCTATAGGTACAGAATCAATCAAGTTTATATTGGTTTTAAACCCAGAAACAATCACCAAGACCATCATCAGTGTAAAATAATGGATTGTTTAATAAATTAATAAATTTTTGGGGGAGAGGTCGATCACTCAGTCTGGGAACAGAATGGCAGAACTGGTGATGTCATGGTAAATTTAGTTTGGTATGGTAACATCATGCACAGTGCACCATCTGAGGAATAAATATTTATTTCTTAATAAATAAATATTAATGAAGAAAGAGTTCCTCCTGTACCCAAGTCCTCTTGTTCAATCTGAGTTTGTCCTTGTTAGGTCCAACTGTTCCTCATTTATTCATGCAAAAGAGAAAAAAATTACTGTCATCTTGTGAGCCTTAGCAATTTTGCAGTAAAACGTAAAGAAACAATCATAAAGTAATTCTGCTTACGATAACATTGTGAGGATAAAAACTTCAACTTGTTTACTGTGAAAGTTTATGGTGCAGTACTGTAATATTGCCTACATCATTCCCATAAAACATCATGACTGTCCAGTATTTGTGTGTTAAAAAAAAAAGGAAAAAAAACATAAATACCTTTTATTTATGAAACCATACGTTGACCAGAAAAGACCTGTAAAAAAGCAGTATATAATTCTGTATTCTGATTGGTCAGATAAGATGTTGGTTCCTTTTCTGCTGTTAATAAATGTTATTGTTACCTTTGTCAGGAGCGTATATTTTCACCTCTGTTTGTTTGTTAGTTAATTGGTTTGTGGGGAACATAACTCAAACTGTTTTTTTTTTTTTTGTTTTGTTTTGTTTTTGTTTTTTACAGTGGGGAGCGGTAGAAGTAACAAACCATTACATTTTGGAAGTGATCTGTGCATGTGACTACACTGAAAGAAAACCCACAAAAATTCAGAAAAAGCCTATCCTATCCAAAATGTTCATTAGAAGCCCACTAGAGCTAGACTGCGCCAAGCCATAATAATCCATTTGTGCCTGATGGAGGTACCTTACACTCTATGAGTGCACCTCTAGTTTCTGTAGTACCAGTTCATTGACAGGGACCTATACTGAATGTTTACACAAACATAGCAGAGGACGGGATCAGGTATACCTCTCTTTGTAGTAGGTTCAGGCTCATCCTTTTTGATGTAGACCTGAGATATATGCTTCTCCACTGGTTTGGGCAAGTGCAATACAGTAACACCTGAACTGGCAGTATTGAGGGCCTTCAAGTGGAAGGCACCACCAAGAACTTGTTATCTAAGATCTGAGGGAGTGGGGTCTGACTTCTAGGGACACTGCTGACAGAGACAAATGGTGAAGAAAATTGCAAACATATTGTGTAACATCAGTCAAATCCACTAGTTTGTTAACAAGGTAAACTGGATAGTGAGTGAGTGAGTAAAAAAATCACTGATGTTTAAGAAGATATGTTTATGTACATGTGTGGTTTCTCAAAGCAAGACAAGGTGATACGGTTGCTGCTATAATGTAAGGTAAAAACAGGAAGTAAATTGTTTTATTGATGTTCTATGACAATAAATGTAACTATAAATGGATAAAAAGAAAAATCAATTAAATACTTGGAGGTGCTGTTACAGGAAACTGTTCAACCTCAGGATGGAAACAGTAACTATTTCATCACACCACACTATGAATGATTCATTTCCTACCAATGCATGAATTATCACTTATTATATCTCCTTTAATGAACTGACCACACACACACACACACACACACACACACACACACACACACACACACACACACACACACAAAATGAGCTATATATGCTGTAAAAAAATTAAAAACCTTCTCCCACTTCAAATAGTTAACATCTTTTTGATGTGTCTGATTGCCATGGTAACGGAATAAAGAACAGAAGCATGGTAAGTAAATGAACATTTACTTTACAAGGGCTGAAACATATCGGTGTAAACTCTTAGCATACCTGCTGTGACCTTCAAGTATCTCTCTAAACACACACACACACACACACAATTAAAGATAAAATAAAATTGTGCAATTGTGCTCTCTCCATCACTATCAGATCTTTCTTTCTTTTTTGTAGTCTCTGCCTTTTAATCTCTCTCTCTCTCTCTCTCTCTCTCTCTCTCTCTCTCTCTCTCTCACTTATAATCTTCTCTGTCTCTTTACTCAATTCAATAAATTTTTCATTCTCTTAATCACCATTCATCCCTGTTTATTATTATTAGTAGTAGTACAGCACCTTTTATACACATATGGAATAAAAACATGACATTAAACATTAGAATATTATTAAAATAATCATTAAAATCCTTCATTTATTCAATCATTCATGTGCTAAACCACTTAATCCTGTTAGGGTCTGGGTGAAGCCGGGTTACACCTTGATTGGCTCGGCAGTCCATCACAAGGCCAAAACACACACAACCATTCACATCCACACCTAGGGGCAATCTCGAACAAATTAGCCTAATGTGCATGCCTTTGGAGTATTGGAGGAAACCAGAGTACCCAGGGAAAACCCACACAAGCAGGAGAACATACAAACTCCCCATACAAACATCCTTGCTGAGCCCAGGATGGAAAACCAGGACCTTCTTGCTGTGGGGTGGAAATGCTAGCCACTACACCCCTGTGCTTCTTAATGTTACAATGAAAACATATAAAATATCAAATCATCGGACTGATCAATCAAAAGTACCAAAGTAATAACAAGAAAATGTGTGTCTGTGTTCATCTATATCTCCATCAAAGCTCCTGACTGCATACTGATCCACATTTCTCCACTTTTCTTTGTATTCATCAATCAGTGCGCAGATCTGACACTTTTCTGACATTAACTATCCATCAATTCCTCCCTCATCTGTCTCTCACCCATCTTCATCCATCCATTTGTCTGTCAGTCATTCAGTGCATCAGACTGGTGTCTGTCTGCTTCCTCCCCAGCTCCGAAATGTGCACAATTAGCATGAGAATAAGAGCTGTGCTGGTAATTAGGCAATGCAGAATGCAGTATTTGAATGGTAAACCTAAACAAAGTAACATGGTCAAACTGAAAGGTCAAAGGTCACAGATCAAAGGTTAACAAGATCAGCCAGTGACCTCCATTTCCTCATTGAGCAGCAGGGGATGATACTTCAGTTCAGCTTTATCTCAGCGCTCTCTTAATCCAAACAGAGTGTGTGTGTGTGTGTGTGTGTGTGTGTGTGTGTGTGTGTGTGTGTGTGTGTGTAAGTGAGAAAGTCAATAATAATCATGTTTTCCACAAATACCATTTAAATCCTTGGCAACTGCTACAGTAATGCCGAAACGGAGCCAACCACACAACTCACACCTGAATTACTATCTGATCTTTATGAGAGAGGAATTTGAGGTGTGAGCTGTGTCCTGATCCTGTTTATACACACTTTCCCTTGTTGATTCTCCCGCCGTCTTTATCAGCTGGAGTTTAAGAGTATTTATAGGATTGTTAAACCTGGAATTATTTATTTGTTTTTTTGAAATAGCATAATAAACCCTCGGACTGTTGCGAGTGCATCTGTGAGTGTACAGCCGTGTAAGTGTCCATGTCACACAATTTACAGGAACACAATGAGGAAGTGTTAAAAAAAAAGACAGGAACACAATAAAACACACTTGATTAACCACAGCGTAGGTGAAAAGATGTGCACTTCACAGAGACAGTGAGGCTAATTTACACATGAATTATACGTTTTCTAAGTCAATTCTGAAAGAGTGACCAGATGTACAGATATACAAAGAGCTAGAGCAGTGAAGAGCAGACAGACAGGGAGACAGACAGGTCTGGATTCCAACATGACAATAAATTTAAAATAAATAATTAAAATTGAACACAAAATACATTTTTATATAAAATTTTAAAATCATGCCAAAACTTCATCATTATTATTCATTCATTCATTTGCTGAACCACTTAATCTGACTAGGGTTGTGGGGAGGCTGGAGCCTATCTCAATTTGGAACAACCCATTTGGCAATTTGGAACAACCCATTGGCTTAATGTCTTTGGACTGTTGGAGGAAACTGGGGTACCTGGAGGAAACCCACACAAGCAAAGAAAAAACATGCAAACTTTACACAGAAACATGCTCACCAACATCCGGATACAAACCCAGGACATTCTAACCACCATACCATTCCTTCCCTAATTTAAATATTATTTTAGTAAAGTGACAAAAAATTGTTTGTAATTTAAATTATTTTCTTACCTGATCTCAGGGTTTGCCTGCAAAAATCATCTAAAGAGCCTATTTAACAATCCCAGCTAAAAAAGCATTCATTCATCCATCCATTAACGTGGTCCTACTGAGGTCACAGGGAGGCTGGAGCCCATTCCAGCTGACTCTGGATGAGGCCCTGACTAGCTCACCAGTCCATCACTGAGCCAAAACACAAAACCATTTACACTCACACTCACAATCTAGAGGAAATTTGAAACAGCCAATTAGACCAATGTTCATTTCTTGGGACTGTGGATGAAAATTGAAGTACCCAGAAGAATCCTACACAAGCATGGGGAAAACATGCAAACTCCACGCAGAAACACCCTCACTGAACCTGGGACTCGAACTCAGAACCTCCTTGCTGTGAGGTGGATGTGCTTACCACTATGCCACCCTACCACCAGCAGTAAAAACAATCAGTCTGGATAAAGACATCTAAAACCTCGCTGGCTAAGTGTGAATTCTCATGATGAATTACTCAATCTCAAAATATCCACCATGTTTCTACTCCACCACATTCATCGTCAAAACAAAGTGACTAAATAAATCAATGCTTATTTTCCCACTGAGGTCAGAGCACTGAAGATCAGTGGAGTGAAGAGATGACAGCGGGGCTCGCGTTTAAATGCAGTAAGGTGATGAGACAGAGACTGATGTGGATGATGCTGAGAATCAACGTGAGACACTTAGCTGAAGCTATTAATGTAACAGTGAATGGATATAAATTTCAATTCTAGAATGTTTGTAGTTTCAGAACAATATATAGTATAAATGTGGATTTTTTTTCATGTGAAGAGTTTTTTTTTACACACATTCACCCCCTTCATGCCCCACTAGTTGCCAGGTTCCCATCACACCATTCAGTCGGCAAACACAATGTAAAAACTTTTAAACTTTTTAAAGCTCTCCGTCAAGCCTCTCAAAGAAACTCCAGGAACTGAACTCACACACATGGAATCTCAGATCTACTTAGTGGACAACAGATCATTTCTCACTCACCTTCCTGCACAGCCTGAAACGGATTGTCAGGTTCGATGAGTTTGATGGAGTGTGTGACGCGTTCATTCTGCAGGATGTCATCGCTCAGACTTAGATCAGAAATGGCCAGCTGGAACACCTCTGAATCCCGAACAGCATCCTGCTCAAAGATTGCACCTGCATAGAAATGAAATAACAATTTATCAAATAAAACAAACCAAATCATTTTAGAGGTACATCTCAGGTAAATTTCTCAGTTTACATTTACATTTACAGCATTTTGCTGACGCTCTTATCCAGAGTGACTTACAATTACCATTTTTATCCAACCGAGCAACTGAGGGTTAAGGGCCTTGCTCAAGGGCCCAACAGTGGTGATAGTGGGGATTGAACCGCTGACCTTCACATCTGCTGACCATCACCTTAACCACTAAGCCACCACTGCCCACAGTGATGGGTCACTCTCCATGAGCATCTCATACATAAGAGTCCATCCACGGAAATGATCCTTTAGGAATTAGGAAGTCTATGACACTTATATAAGGATGTATACAGAGTTTAAGATTGATTTCTGAGATAATATTCACTGCTAATATTTGCGAACTTGTCAGGTCTACCTATCCTCAATTCACATTACAAATACCATCACATAAAAGTGTATTATACATTTTTAAATAAATGCACTATATTGGCATAACACGCTGCATTAATGCTTACTAACCTTTACAAATTAACAGTCCTGAACATAAAAATGCAGTTGGAAAGCCCTCTCACTATTGCTTTTTCTGTCTCAAAATGTTAAAGAATACTTTAAAAAATACTGGCTCTACAATTTGATCTGGATCATCTAACTGCATCTTCCTCGTCCAAAGCCTAACCTCAGGTAGAAATACAATGAAAATCTGTGCATAACTTTTACTTTAGTCCTGCCTAAAATCAAATACACAAATCAAGGGTAAAACATAATCTCCTTGGCAAAGGTAATATACAGCACTAACCTTAGCACTGAGGACATCACCATCAATAAGAACGAAAGACAGTGCCACTATTAAAACTGGGGATAATGGTATGCAGAGAGGATAGTGCAACCATTCAGCACTAAGGACAATGCTGTGATCAAAACTAACAAAATCACCTCCATCAGTGCTGAGGTCAACAGTACTGTCACAACCGAGGACAGTGTAATCATCAGCACAAGGAACAAAAATACCATCTCAATAAAGAACAATTCTCTCATACAGCACCAAGCTTAACACTACAAATACAGCCAAAGTCATCACCATCAGCAGCACCAAGGACAGCACATCCATCAGTGCCAAGGACAATATCTTCATCAGGGCCAAGAGCAGCAGAAAAGAACAGTGCTTCGGTCAGAACTAAGAACAACTACTCAATTGGCACTAAGGACAGTGCCTTGATCAGCCAAAAAAAAAAAAAACAGAGATCAACATTGAGATTAGCAAGAAAAACCTAAGGGGTTATCGCCGGGATAAGTGTCAGGACAGGAACTCAAAGCAGTACCAAGAACAGTGCATCAATCAGTGCCAAGGACAGCACCAAAATCCCCAAGGACAGCACCAAAATCCCCAAGGACAGCGCCTTGATAGGCATTGAGGCCAAGGACCCTGCCAAGATCAGCACCAAGGACAGCGCCCAGATGGGTCTCAGAAGCAGCACCAAGGACAGCGCCTCAAAAGGTCTCAAGATCAGGACCAAGGACAGCGCCTCAAAAGGTCTCAAGATCAGCACCAAGGACAGCGCCAAGCTCAGTGGCGAAAGCGGCACCCGGTACAGCACCAAGATCAGCACCAAGGACAGCGCCTCAAAAGGTCTCAAGATCAGCGCCAGAGACAGCGCCAAGCTCAGTGGCGAAAACGGCACCCACAGCGCCGAGATCAGCACCAAGGACAGCGCCAAGCACAATGGCGAAAGCAGCACTCGGGACCGCACTGAGATCAGCACCACGATCAGCGCCACTGTTTAGAACTGCAGACAGCGGCACTAATACCGTGTTTCCCCGATAATAAGACCTACCCTTACTTCAGCAGAACGGTCCAAAATAAGCCCTACCCCGAAAATAAGCCCTAGCTAAATCCAAATTTTGCCCGCACCTTCCCCTCATTTTCTATGAATGCACATGCGCCAGCGCTATTTACAGCAGCACCGCGGAGGAGAGACAGAAAAAGAGGAAGTTAAGGGAACAAACACGGTAAGTAAAGTATTATAAAGCAGGACTGAGGGGCATGATGGGGATAAAAGCAGGACTGGAGGAGCACAGTTATCATTTTACTGGTATTATCCTGTCTGTTTTGACCCCAGACATGAGAGCAGAAAGGAAGAGCTGCACCGCTGAGTACAAGAAAGCAGCTGTGGAGGAATCACTTACCTGTTTATTGAAATTGCTGTTAATGTTAATTAAAATAAAACCTACCCCGAAAATAAGCCCTATGGTGTTTTTTGAACCGAAAAAAAAATAAGATAATGTCTTATTATCGGGGAAACACGGTAGTACTCCAGACAATGCCATCATTGCGCTGTTCAGCTTAGGGCTGAGAATATGACCCCTATCAGCACCAAAGACTGTTCCAAGCTCAGCACAGAGGACATATAAGACAATTTATTTATATTGTGACACTACTGTTTCGTTGGATGTTTCTTCAAAAAATAAAAATGTATATATGGCTAAATGTGTCTTTTTTAACATAATCATATGAATACACATAAATGATACACAGATATTTATGATATAGTATGATTCGAAGGCATCTGAAGAGATCCATAAAAAAAAACGGTTTGATAGGAATGAGCTAGTCAAGATGTTTTGAGCAGTGCCTGTGGCTTGAAGAGAATCTGGTGCAGTGTGAGGTTTATTAGGAGCCTTCAGGTGAGTGGGGGTCCATTTCTGGCTTGAAATTTGATGTGGGCAGCTACAGGAGGCAAACACAGGGAACAGTGGAAAGAGAAGTTTAAAAACAAAGCACACAGCTGCATTCTGGATCAGCTGTAGAGGTTTGGTGGCATAAAAAATAAAGTTCTAATAATCCTGAAATGAGGAAAGACTAAAGAAACACAAGTGAAAAGAAATGTCAGGACGATGAAAGGAAGCAGCAAGTAAAAGAATGATATCTCCTGTGTTTCATGGTTGCGTATCATAAAGTATTCTGGAAGAGATAAGGATCAATCTGCACAATCTGCACTGCTGTGATCTTAGATGTGGCTCTCGATCCTACTTTTAGGAACTTTTCATAAAATCATGATTTGAGTTTACTTGGAGACATCTCAGGGCTGACAAATGCAGTTGCCTCTCCTGGCTCCTGGCTGAAGTCTCATTCAGAGAATTGCTGAATGTGCTTTTGTGCCTATGTACTGCTTACTAACATTCTTTTCTCTTCAACCTGCAGGCTCACAGGGGAATGTCTGCCTCCAACTACATGCTGATCTTCTAAAGATTTCAAAAAGAGACAGAAGCACAGACTAACAGGAACAAAATTTTGTTTTATATATATATATATATACATACATACCCAAATTTTGTTCCTGTTAGTGTGTGTGTGTGTGTGTATACCTGTCTGTCTGTCCTCCAGATTTGAATGCGTCAACATGTACTGTCAACAAAAACCTTCCTACCTCATTCAGTTTAATCCTGAGAAATTAATGTTCTAGTAGCACATGTGTGTTAATTGCAAATCATCCTAACACATCACCAAGACACCATCTGAATTGACGTCACCATGTTGCCAACCTATGGCTGTTGGAACACACTGGCCTTTTCCTCATTCAACTAACATTGGACTTTCTCGATACTTTCTGCTAGAAAACCTCAGCTACACATAGAGCACTGTGATCAATAAAGTAGAATGCCAGGTGTTTATGAACACAAACAAAAGCTAACTTTTGACTTTCTCAATAGTTTCTGCTAGAAAGTCTCAGACATATATAGAGTACCACACTCCATGAAGACGAATATCAGGTGTTTGTCTAGCAAGACACAAGACTTGACTCAAACCTTAAAGTAAGCAAGCGATCTTCCCTTGATGCCTGCAATATGGCAACTGGCTGTTGTAAAGGCACGGTAAGTTCTTATGCTACTCAAATTCATGATTTTTGCTTCGTATAACATCCTGCAAACTGATCATCTTCAATTACTTGAAAAAAATAAATAATACAACTGGCAAACTATAACTTTAGCATATTACCATAAAGCGCTGCAGGGCAATGCAAGAAAGTGCAGGGTGGCTTTTAGGTGACAAAAGATTGCTGTGAAATGGATATATGGGAGAGTGAGACACTGCTAATTCATACATAAATTCATACATACACATACACCACACACACACACACACACACACACACACACACACACACACACACACACACACACACACATATATATATATATATATATAAAAACAACAAATTATGACAGCAAGTGCTAATGATGTCTGCACAGTCTGCAGCTCTGACTTCATTTGTTTAAAAGTATTGAGTTATAAGAGCTAAGCAGAATATGTGGTAGCACATATTGGATTTTATCCTAATTCAAATGCTAATTCAAACGTGTGTGTGCAAAATGGCAACCGAAATTAAGTGTCTAAACTTGTCTGAGCCGGCCATGTCGAAAAATCAATAGCAATATTCTGAATTTATTCTTACATATTTGTTCGCACTCACTCACACACTCCAACTTGACCAAACATACAACACAAATGCAGTAATGTTTACATTTTGCTCTTTAATTATATTCACTGTCAATCAAACATTTTAGGTGGGTCATGTTGGGAATTTGGAGGAATTGATGAAAATAATAAGAATAAGAATAATATAAGAAAATAAAAAGACCTGGAACTGGCGACAACAAGAATGTGGGCATTAAAAACAAACATCGTTCCAGTAGTGGTAAGAGCTCTAGGGGTAAAACAAAAAGGTTTAAAAGAACACCTGCAAAAGATACCCGGCAACATCAAACATGGAAGAACTGCAGATCGCACTACTGGGATCTGCCCATATAATACTTAAAATACTCTCCATCAATTAAACTTAATGTATTCCTAAGCCTATGGGTTAGGCTCGAATGCATTCAGTACTAAGACTATAAACAACAACAACAACAACAACAACAACAATAACAATAATAATAATAATTATTATTATTATTATTATTATTATTATTATTTTATTAAGGATTTGAAAAGTAAATCACTATTTTAATACAGTGGAATAAACTATTTTAATTTAAGAGTACAGCATGTAGCAGAGATTATTATATAGCAGGAATTATTTGAGAACAAACCTTGGAACATTGGAAATGATAATGACCAAGATTTCAGACTTGAATCCACATGAACAGTCATGAGATTTAATTAACTCATGAATTGATTACGATCAAAAATTTGGAATACAGTACTACAGAAAGTGTGGAAAAATCTGTAAAGCATAATGTAGCAAGAAGGCTGAGAAAATGGTGAATTTAACTGTCAAGTTGGGCTCATGGAGGCAAGATGCATGTGCAAAATGAGGAGTTTAATAATAATGATTAAAGCAAAGGTACAGGACTGAGCACAAGAAAACATGAACCAAGGAATACAAAACTGAAACTCGAGGACTTGGCAGGCATGTGGTTCGGTGTAATACGCCGCAGTGTGGTTAAGTGAAACAGTGAATTAGTTCACTTCCTGATTGCACTGGTTACCCATTACAGCTGCACTGCTGTTCATGATGGAAAACAAAGTTCACCAGCAAACCCGGACGTCGATGCTCACAATGCGAATAATGAGCCCTGCAGCGTGCAGGTGTGACATTAGCATTTTGTTTCAACAAATAAATAAAAACACGAGTAAAATGTGATTTGTAATAAACCTTTCATAATATTTGCATGTCTGTCATTTTATAAATGTGGTCTAATGCATTTCTCAAGCACTGTATATACAAATCAGCCATAACATCAAAAACTGAGAAAAACATTATGAGCACTGACAGAACTACTCATTAAGCTTGTTAGCACGGACTGTGCAGAGAAGCCTTGGCCCAGGGTCATCAGTAAAGATCTAACTAAGAGCTGAGATTTCTCTGTACAGACCGAGCAAATGAGGTTCATACGTAATTTATTGTAGGGTGTTTTAAAATGGCGGCCTTTTTGAATTCACTTCAGGCACTGTTATTTTTGTCATTCCAGCTGAGGTGCTATCTCCATACCTCTAACTTCTGAATGAGGCATCTTCATCTGTATCTGTGAGAACATGGGTAGCATTCAGCTTGTTTCATTCCCTGTGATAAACAAGAGCTTTCTACTGAGCAGTGAGGACTTTGTGGGACTTTTAAAACTCTTTATCCCCTGAGATATTTCCTGTCTACCTTTTCTTTTCAAGAGAACACTAAATGCTTTTCTAGAAGCAGCTAAAGGCCATAGCGCATGGTGCAGATAGATCAACCAATCAAATTGTGCATACTATCATTGGCAATGTAATAACAGTCATAATGTTATTACAGTGGCACCTGCCAAGGAGTGTGATGAATTCTGCAGAAAAAGAACAGTACATTCTGGAAGCTGATGTGTTGAAAGCAGGAAGAATACAACAGTTTATTATAGAATAGCATGAGAATCGGAGTGACTTTTGATGAGGGCTACACTGTGATGTTAAATCACTGGGTCTATTCATCTCCAAAACAGTGGGGTCTTGTGAGGTGTTACCAGTATGCAGTGGTAAGTACTTCTCCAAAGATGGTCCAAGGAAGGACAACCAGTAAACTGGAAGAATGTTATGGGTTTTCAAGTCATACTGAAGGCTAGCGAAGGTGAATATGTTATGCCTGATCCTACAGAAGAGCTATGCAGCACAAATTGCTGTAACTGTTAATGCTGGATATGACAGAAAGGGTCAGAATACACAGTGGATGCCTAGATACACACCAGTCAGGTGGTGTTAATGTTATGGCTGATCTGTGTATATCTGTTGCCTGCAGATGTGTGTTCCATCCATCCAGAGTGTTCAGTTTTATTGCTTGTACCATAGGACTGGTCTGAATTATTTGAGCAAATATTGTGTTTACTGTGTCATAGCTAATTGCATAAAGTTGTGACACGTCATCATCTGCTTCACACTCACTGCATGAGCTCTGGGGGTGAACTCCAGATTTAACACACAGGCTTGTAGCTAACACATGGTCACCATGGCAACAGGAAATAAACAACAACAGGCAGAACTGTCAAGTCAGAATTTATGTTTAAATTGGTGTGTGTGTGTGTGTGTGTGTGTGTGTGTGTGTGTGTGTGTGTGTGTGTGTGTGTGTGTGTGTGTGTGT
>JAOUQZ010043304.1:0-13329 GCA_028564935.1 Neosilurus hyrtlii | reverse complement strand
CGAGCTGTCCAGGGTGTACCCCGCCCTCGCCCAGAGTCGACTGAGATGGGCGCCAGCCTCCCCGCGACCCTAATTAGAAATAACTGTGGGAGATGCATGGCTTTTTACATATCCAACATCAAATGAAATATATGACCCAAAATATTAGGTCAATCCAGTTTTTGAAGCAGTTAAATGCACATAAAGTGTTAACACTGTCTAATTCTAAATATATTAAGTAATGTCTAATCCTGTTTTCCTGCATGGCATGAAATTTCTAATATGCACTTTTGGCCAATTCTCATTGTGGCAGCCATTCTTAATTTTCAAGGTCAAGAGTATCATTCTTTCTTTTGAAAGTTACATAGTTGAATGTGCCACTTGCCCAAATCATTACAGTTTTCAATTATTGTGGGATGCCCTATATAATGGGATATCCCAATTAGCGATGCTCTACTGGGGGCTTAGTGGCACTTTGTCTCTCCATCGAATGTGTCTGACCTAGTGGATAGCTGGGTTGGTCTTTCCGAAGCCACTGACTATAAATTTGCAATGTCACAAAATAAGGAACTATTCACCTGGAGCATCCCACTCACAGAGCTTTATACACTTCTATAATCATTAAACAAAAAAGAACAATCTTTCCAGACATTTACATTGACATTACATCATGCAGTCAGAGAGAGAGAGAGAGAGAGAGAGAGAGAAAGTGAGAGAGAGAGAAAACTTTCATTAAAAAAATAAAAGGTAAAGTAATAAACTAAAAGCAATGTGGTGTGTCAAACTCTGCAGGTGGGAAGTCCCAGGAAGGTAGCGCCCCTCCCTGTGACATCATCACAGATCATGTAGGTCAATCAGTAGGTGATGCCACAACACGCATGACAGAGAGACAGAGAGACACAAAGAGACAGAGGGATACAACGTCTGGCCCCCATAGTGCATTGCTATGTACTCGATCCCATTACATGGAACACATCCCACACTAAATACCACTATGTATCACAATGCTTGACAAGTAGGAAAATGCATACATGCAGGTTATACTTTAGGAATATTTAGGGGCAGCTGTGGCTTTGAGAAGCAGCTCAGCAACCGGTTGCTCATTCGATTCCCTAATCAACAGGAAAAATGTGTGGCAGTTGGGGAAGTGGGCAGTACCTTCCCTTCCTCCACCTTCATAGCTAAAGTGCCCTTGAGCAAGGCACCTAACTTACTGCTCACTAGGCGCTGCAATGTGTGGCAGCCCACTGCTCCCAGCGTGTGTGTGCTCACTTTAGATGTGTTAAATGCAGAAGCCAAATTTCCCTTCCGAGATAAATACAGTATATCAAAATCAAAAACATTGAGCCAGCTCACCCTTTCCAGAACCCAGAAATTTCTGCAACCATAATCCTAACATATGGAATGTATTTCCCTTAATGGCTGTTTCTAGGTGTTTTCTATTTAAACATTGATATGCATGCAGAATGAATAGAGTATCTTTTACACTGGCTCTGTGGGTGGAGTTATGATGGCACCTCATATATCTCTGATTAGGACCTGAATAACTTCATACAGTGTTAATTCAGTCTGTAACCTCAAGCCCAGAGACGTCATGATCAGAGTTCTAGGCTTTTTTCAGTCACTTTACTGGATTCAAGGTAATTAAAAACACTGATGGAAACCTGTATGATTATCATTATAATAATATCACTGCTGTATGTGCATATAAACCAAAATAATTACAATTGAAAAAAGACAATATTTTTTTATTTATCTACAGGCGTTTCAGGGAAGAATGATGTCTCTCAGTCCAATCTTCTCCGGGTTAAAAAGGGACAATCAGCCACAATAAACTTCTCACACACCAAGGGTACAGGTGATCATAAAATGTACCGGTATCGTCAGCATCATGGAGAGAGAACGGAGCTCATAGTGTACAGTCCCACATACGGCACTCCAGCTTTCAGAAGGTTCAACCAAAGTAAATATTCAGTCATGACAACAGTTCCTGAGAGAGGCTCCTTCACAGAGCAGAGCTGTACAAAAACACACTGTGTAACTGCCAAGAGGAAACAGAAATGTCTAGAGGGCAGTGTAACACAACAATGTCCACAAGTGTTTACATTCTATTTCCTGAATTTACAATCTTCTGTCACTTACCTACAGTCATGTGAAAAAATAAGTACATCCCAAGAAACTTTAGATTTTTTTTTATTATTATTTATTTAATTTTTTACCATATTTTAACAAACAAACATTTAAATCTCTTAAACACACACATACATATAAAGAATATAAATGACATTTTATTTATTTTAGAATAATGTTCTCTGTACAGATGAATAAAGGACACCACAGAATGCGATTAATCATTATTTATCTGACATGACATTTTTTTCATTGATTAATTATTTAAAATTAACATGTTACTTTGACAGCCCTGGTTATATAATATCTACTACAAGTAACACAAGCAAAACTAATACGATATTTTGATGATTTATTTTTTTTCCATTTTAAAAAGAGAAGATATCATACCCCTTGCTCCATCGTTGTTGATTAAAGCAATAATCCTTTTGAAATGAGGAGTTTTAATCCAGGGATAGAGGACCAATCTTATCTAACTCTTCCCGTGTAGTATATACTGAATACTACAAAAACAGAAGGGCTGATTTGCTTTTTTCCATTTCTGCTTGCTGCACACTGTATACATTGGCCTCCTCCCGGTCACTGGCATCAGGCAACTGTGGGGACTGAAAGACTTTTCCTCTCAGTAGGCCAATAAAGTCGACACAATTGATTGGTGTTATACCGAGCTTAGTTTATTAAAAGTTAACACACAATCCATTATCACCAAATGTTTACATTCTACAGCAAAGCCAGTATGTACATGCAAATATTTACTTTAGAAAATATTCTTAATTTAAACCTTTTCCTGTTTAAAGGGTTTTCAGAGGACATTGTTCCATACAGTCCATTCTGTCTCATTAACAAGGTTGCTAAGTAGAATAACAACACATATCACAGAAACACTGACCTCAGAGAAAAGCCCGGTCTTGTTGTCACCTTGATTCGTCCTTCAACGCTGTTACTTTACACCAATATCTAAGGAATAAAGGCTAGAAATCGCTCCAAGCGCCAAACTCTTTCTCTAGCAACACTTCATAGTCCGTGCATGCGACAGGAAAAGTGGGCGGTGTCACAGTCGGCGGTGACGTCACAACATAACTTGTAGCCTCATAAAGCAGACAGCAGTCCCACTCTTTTTTTTCCATTATTATTTATTACCTGAATTTGCCATGTAACATAATTTAAGTGAACACTTAAAATGATTAATTCTACTCATTCTTTTCTGAAATATGAAGAACCGGAGATTAGCAACATAAAGAAACCAGTAAAAGTTGAATATCTGACAGTGAGCCCTAGACTGCCTACAGCCATCGCTGTCTCTTGTCCACTCCCACCTCCACCCAAACCAACGAGACCACCTGATGAAGTTGACCAGCAAACAGAGGACATTCTTCATACCATCCTGACACCTAAGAAATGGATGGAGAATAATGAGGTGTGGGTACAGCAGGTGTCCAGCAAGCCAAGCACACGGACAGAGGTCATTGAACTGACCGAGAAACTGAATGTTAAACTGCAGCAGGGACAGGCCAAAGATGTGGGCATTTGCCCAGTCCGCAGGGAGCTCTACACTCAGTGCTTCGATGAACTGATTCGACAAGTTACCCTCAATTGTGCTGAGAGAGGATTGCTGCTTTCACGAGTGCGAGATGAGATTCTCATGACCATCTCTGCTTATGAGGCAGAAATTAAGGAGGGCAGTACGGTCTTCGCCATGTTGAAAGCTACGCAGGCCAAGAATGTCAAGACAAATTTCGAAAAGAAAATTGCAGATTTGGAGAAGCAGAAAAAGCAGTTGGAAAGAAAACTACATGAGGAGAAGATGAAATTTCAGACACTGGAGAGACTAGCAGAAGAACAGCGAAAACTATTACAGGAAAATCAAAAAAAGAGGGCCCAAACTCTCCACGCTTCCAACCAGCAACTAAAGAACCATTTGGATTGGTGTAATGCTTCCGGTTGTTTTGACATAACTGCAGGGAAAAAATAAATGAATTAGACAACAGTTGCAGTGGTGTCAGAAAAGTCATTAAGTGCAGAAGCTGTAAGGAGTTCCAAGAACAATCCTAAGATATTTTTCTTTTTCAATTATGTAAATAACATCTGTTAAATTTAGCGGGGTCTGGTATAATGATGGGTATTAATTTAGCACCTGGAAGTGGAGGTAAATAGTAATAAACCTTGAGGAGCATATAAGTCTAAGACCTAGAGCTCTTAGAAAAGGTAGAAGGTATAAGGTGCAAGAAGTCGGAGAAAGTAAAAAAAACATGCAGCAGTGGAAGAGGATGTGTATAAATACACAAGAATGGAAAAGAGACTATTAGGAATGGAAGGGAGCGCTTGAGGAGAGACTGAGAGCGACTTCGTAAATATGTGTTGCTTCGCTGGAGGCCACTTTGGCTTCGGACCTCACCTCGAGGTCATGCTGGAAAATGAGCAGAGGAACATCACACACATCAAAAACACCTCAAAGGAGCAGTCTTCTCTGAGACTCAGTGAGGAATGAAAAGAGATGGCACAGCCAGAATCCAGAGCAAGAGAGTACCATACCCAGGAACATGGTAAAGCCAAGCAGGATGCCTACAAAAGGAACAAACTAGAGCTTAATCAAATGTATACAAAAATTTGTCAATTAAACATGATCCAAAAAGGTTAGGGTTATCCTTATCCTTATTTTTTTCTAATGCAATCCCTTTGTAGTTTTAAAAGGGAATTTGTACTGAAAAATCTATTTGTGGTGTGAAAAATCTAATGAGAAGGCAAACGTGCAAACAGATTTCTACCAGAAGAGGGACTTTCTACCAGAAATGTACATGTCTGTGGCAGTGAGGGCATGACTGTGCCTCCCTTTACAGGCAGGGAGAATTCGGGTAGAACCAGCAGGTAAAATGTTGATGAGTTTCACCTGTGGATAATATGGAACCAGTATAGGGCCTACGTGTTCATGTAACTGGGCAGCACAGTGGTATGGTTGTTATCGCATCCTGGGTGCGATTCCCAGGCTCAAGTGTTTCTGTTTGTAGTTTGCCTGTTGTCCCCATGCTAGCGTGGGTTTCCTCTGGGTATTCTTGTTTCCTCCAACAGGATAATTGGCTGTTCCAAATTCCCTCTAAGTGTGACTGCCACCTGTGATGGATGGATGAGTTGTTCACCTTTGGCCTTTGTCAGCTGCGAAAGGCACCAGCCTCTCTGTGACCCTAGCAGAATTAAGAGGTTCGGCAAATGAGTGAGTGTTCATATGACTGAAGTAAAAAAGGGAAACGGCAGCAGCCATTTTGGATATAAAACAAGGCAGTAAGCGCTGCAGGCTCACAATTAATTTTTCAATTAAACACACTTTAGCTTACAAAGTGTTTATTATCACCTGTTATAGGTATTGGTCTGGGGTGTACCTTTGGATATTACTACGAATTAAGCGTGTGCTGATTACAAGTAAGCAAACACAATACATTACCATATATCTACTAACAACTATTAACAACTTAAAATAACCCAAACCAAATATAAAATGAGCACGCCATTACTAATTTTACACTTATTGGTGCCAGGACTTGAGAGAATCATTGAGTACACTTTGTTGTTGTTCATCTTTTGGGATCCTTTGTAGCATGAAAGATTAATGTTCTTTGCTTATGATAGCATCCAAATGTTGCGCAAAAGATTGTAATGGAGTTAATACTATTAAAATGAATATTCAGTTGTATACATGCAGCCTTTAGGCCTAAAAAAATGCTGTTTCCCCTAACGGGCTCAAAAAAATAGGGTTGGCAGGTAGACTTTATATATATATATTCGACGTATCAGCACTGTTTTATGGAAAATCGACTCAAGATCTTATATATATATATATATATATATATATATATATATATTTGTTTGTTTGTTAATTTATCTTTTTTATTTTTTGAAAGTATATGTTGTAGCCCAAATACCAACTGACGGATTCAAATCCTTGCAATGTTTTTTTCAAAAGTTCATCTATCCGCCAGTTCAGAGTAATGAATTACATGTACTTATTTTTTTGTCTTGACAGGAAGTCTGCATGCAAATTTGAACCACCCTCTTTAACACCTTAAAATTATTATTTTCTATAAAAGTCTAGCTTATGGCAGACCTTCATACTTTAGCCTATAAACCTATAACAAATATTAAATCCTATTTGTAATGAACTTTTCAGAACTCAAGTGTCCAAAAGCATAATTATTCTGTATTTGTAAATGTGAACAATAAGTTTAGAGATTTATATACATGGAAACATAACATTATTGTTGTTGGCAAATGAATTTAGACAATAGAATATAGTGCTGCAACTTTGGCACACACTAAAACTCATTTTCATTGGCTGATTCTGCAAGTCACTAATAGGAAGTGATCACGACAAATTCCATAGGTCAGTGTCACGTTAAAAAAATAATAAGTTGGCAGGCGCCTCGACACATGAAAAAATCTGAACAATCACAAAACTGAGAGGTCAATTGGTTCATATTATTTTCACGACAAAAAACTTTTGGGTCAGCACACTTTTGCCAGGTCGGTCGGGTTAGGGGAAACAGCATTTTTTAAATTATGCCTTATCCATATGTCAAAAATAGCAGTTTACCTGTTCACGTAGCCCATAATGTTCATGTGACATCATGCACACAGGTCTAATAAAGTGTGGACAAGGACATGCACTGTGCAGGCCGACAGCAGTGTTCAGTGAGGGCATGACTGAGTGCCCTCTGCAAGCAGAGACAAGTTGGGTACAACCAGCAGGTAAAATGTTGATGATGAGTTTCATTTGTGGGTACAGAGGGGACAAGCAGGCCGACAGATGTTTTTTACTTTCTATTGTTTTATCTCCTGTGACACGATGGGACGCACTCAGGTAAACATGTAAATGGCAGGTATGGCTGACAGCAGTGAGCATACCACTGGCTGTCAAAATCTCAGTAAACTTATTCTGCTAGGTATTTATGTGCATTTTAAAAAAATTGCACAAGAACAGAAAAAACATCTTTAGGTTAATCAATAAGAACTTAAAATTGTATTAGTTTGCCAGCTATCATAATTAACACTGATCAAAATAACCACATTTCCAGGGTTACCTTTTTTTTTTTTTTTTAATATACACTATTTTATCTCAAGAGACACTTCAGCAAAACTTGGTTACCTGTATCAGTCATCTCACTGAAAAATGCTATATGTCCCTTTCGCACTCCAGTACTTCAGTGCTCAAAAGTCAGCGAATTTGACCCATCACAGCAAAGTGGGTATGAAGACGGGAATTATTATTATTATCATTATTATTTTAACTTTAAACACGATTTTCTCTTAGGTTGCATACTTAAAAGGCTGAAACCTCATGAAAGGTTTCGGTTCGTTAGTCCAAAACTATAAAATTATGTTAGAAAATCTGGTATCATTTTAAAGTTTAGGATATCAGCTACAAAATGGTATTAATAAGTCAAAATTCATCATTTCCGGCCTAATAACCAATTTGCTGTGATGGGTAATGAGTATTTGTGGGATGTCCCATGTAATGGGCAAAACACTCAGCAGTGCTCCTCCACTCAGGGATCAGACTCCATGTCCCTGTCGCTTTGTGTCATGATGTCCTTTGTGCACTTAAGTTGTATCTCCGCAGAAGATGTGGGGTTTGTGATTAAAATGAAACTGTTGAACATGTGTTAATTAAGTGTAAACAACATGAAAAAGATAGAGCAAAACTAACAAGAATAGAAAATATAGGAGGGAGGTTTATGGGGAACACTGAGAAGGCCAGAAGATAATTATCATGAGGTAGAATATCTACTAATGTTTTTGAAAGTGGAAAGGACTGGGGGAAAAAAAGGGGTTTCCTTGCCCTGTAAACCATGAATAAGTCTGTAAACCAAAGCAGAGAACTCCAAAAACAAAAAAACAAAACAAAAAAAGCCCAGACAACACCTAAGGTCAGAGACTTCACTCAGAGGCCAGACTCTATGTCCCACCAGTGTTTCACATGACTTAGACACTTTGTGATGTCATCATTTACTGAATGACCTACCCACTCTGTGATGTCAGAGCTCTGCAGGTGGGCACTACCACCCCAGGACATTCCTCATGCAGAGCTTTTAAATTTGTGGGATGTGGCCATGGAATAGGATAGACCACTCAGTGATGTTCTATGGGGGCCAGACTTCCTGTGTCCCTCTGTCTCAAAGATTTAAAAACTCAAATATTTAGGTAAAAAAAATTATTTAAATAAGATACACTATTTTTCATATATTGTTTAAGAACATTGCATTGGATGACAACAAAGCCAGTACGCTGTTCTAATACTGCATTAACAAAGATGTTTGCTCAGAATACTCAGATTAGGAAATTCGATTGGCTTTTTACAAAAAAAACAAACAAAAAAAAAACAGTTAAGCAACAAATATTTCTATTGGATAAAATAATGAATGGCAGAGAAAGTTTTCTTGATTTATTTTTAATTATTTTATACAGATTTAAAGATAACACACCATTATCACCTAATATTTACATTCTACAGGAAAACCAATGTGTACATGAAAATATTTACATTCCAAATCTTTATAAATTAAAAAAAATTACACACAATAATTACAATATTTTCGAGTTAAAGGGATTTTAAGATAATATCGTTCCATACAGAGGTTCTGTCTCGTTAGCAAGGTTGCTAAGTAACTAGCATCTTATGTCAACACAAAACACAAAAACACTGACCTCAGAGAAAAGCCGGGTCTTACTCTCAAACTCGACACTTGCTAAACCGCTTCGACTTTATATTAATATATTAAAAATAGATATATAAAAACTAAATAGAAAATACATTTAAAAAGAAAGCAAACACAACAAGAGCCAATGCTTCCTGAAACGAACAGTAGTCTGCGCGTGCGCACACTGCACAAACAAAAAGTGGGCGGTGTCACAGTCAGCGGTGACGTCACAACAATACTTGCAGCCATAGAAAGAGACTAGTTTTATGTTTTTTATCAGCTGAATTTGCCCAAATGACACTATTGTAAATGAAGACTTAAAATGATTCATCCTACTTATTCTTTTCTGAAATACGATGAACCGGTGGTCACCCACATCAAGAAACCACGAAAGGTTGAATCTCCGAAAGTGGCTCCCCAACTGCCTATATCAATCACTGTCCCTTGTCTACTGCCACCTCCACCCAAACCAACGGGGCCACATGATGTTGCTGACCAGCAAACAGAGGACATTCTTCATACTATCCTACCACCTAAGAAATGGATGGAGAATAATGAGCTGTGGGTACAGCAGGTGTCCACTACGCCAAGCACACGGAGAGAGGTCATTCATCTGACGGAGAAACTGAATGTTAAACTATACCAAGGACAGGCCAAAGATGTGGGCGTTTGCCCAGTCCGCAGGGAGCTCTACACCCAGTGCTTCGATGAACTGATTCGACAAGTTACCCTCAATTGTGCTGAGAGAGGATTGCTGCTTTCACGAGTGCGAGATGAGATTTTTATGACCCTTGCTGCCTATGAGGCCGAGATTAACGAGGGCAGTACGGTCTTCGCCATGTCAAAAGCTACACAGGCCAAGAAAGTTAAGACAGATTTTGTGAAGAAAATTGCAGATTTGGAGAAACAGAAGAATCAGTTGGAAAGAACACTTCACGAGGAGAAAGAGAAATATCGGATAATGGGGAAACTAGCAGAGGAGCGGCGAAAACTGTTACAGGAAAATCACAAAAAAAGGATCCAAACCCTCCACTCTTCCAGCCAGCAACTGAAGAACCATTTGGATTGGTGTAATGCTTCCAGTTGTTTTGATATAACTGCAGGGAAAAAATAAAAGAATTGGACAACAATTGCAGTGGTGGCAGAAAAATAACCTAAGAAGGTTCATCAGGATTCGGGCTGCTTTAAAAAAACCCTATATAGGCTACATTCACAAACTACGTCATTTCTCTTCAGCACTGAGAGGACTCAACAACTCTGTGCAGTCCCAAGATATCTGAAGTCTAGGGGTGACAGAGCATTCTCTGTTGTTGCCCCAAGGCTTTGAAATGATCTTCCTCTTTATTTTAAGTCTTCTCCATCTTGAGATTTTTAAAACACAGATTAAGACACTTCTCCACTTTTCACTGTAATTAGGTGAGGGGTGTTGGTAATTCTTTATTGATTTTTGTTGCATTAAGTTCTGTATTATGTTAATTCCATGCCTGTTTCTGTTATTCCTTATGCTTTCTTAGATTTCACTATAATAGTTTTCAGTCTTTCCTGTATCACATGAATTCCATGCCTTGACTCGAAAGATTCGTGTTGTTCCTGTTGCCAAAAATCTGGTTGAAAAGATAAAGCCATAGCTTGTGACTTTTGCAAGGGTTGTTTTGTATGAACTTCAATTTGAAATGTGTTTGAGATGGAGAAAGTAGAAAGATGGACAAATGGAAGATGATGCACACAAAGAGAATGGAAAAGAGACCAAGGAATGGAACAAGGCTGCAGAACTGGAAGAGAATGCTTGAGGAGAGACTGAGAGCGACATTGGAAATGTGTGTTGCTCCGCTTGAGGCTTTTTGTCTGAGAGCGTCATGAGCAGGAAAAAAGGTCATGCTGGAACATGAGGTGAGGAACGTCACGCAGATCAAAAACACCTCAGAGCTCCAATCTTCTGTGACACTATGTGAGGAATGAAAGGAGGTAGGACAGCTGGAATCCAGAGGAAAAAACAGAGCAGGAGAGCACCAGAGCCAGGACCGAGATGAAGCCAAGAATGATGCCTGAAAGAAGAAAAGAAACTAGTGCCTAATCAAATGTTAATGAAAATTTGTCAAATAAACACATGATTGGAAAAGTTTAGGGTTATGGTTATTCTTTAAGGCAATCCCCATCTCAGTTTTTGAAGACAGTTCGGTTACATGTTGGTAATCTTAAATCTATTTTGAATTTGTGCTGCGAAAAAAATCTAATGAGAGGGCAAACAGATTTGTCTACATTCTACCAGAAGCTTCATTTCTGTGACAATGAGGGTATGACTGAGTGCCCTCTGCAAGCAGAGAGGAGTCGGGGAGAACCAGCAGGTAAAATGTTGGTGAGTTTCATCTGTGGGAAATATTTGGGCAAGTACAGAGAGAGGACATGCAACTGTATTGTGCAGGCTGACAGATGTTTTACCATCTCTTGTTTTAGCTCATGCAACATGATGGGACACACTCAGGCAAACATCCAGAGATGGCTGACAGTAGTAAGCATATACACATTTGACATTTGTCAAAATCTCAGTAAACCTATTCTGCTAATTAATTTTTATATGATTTTTTGCAAAGGGAAAATGCTTTAAATGAATCAATGAGAGGGTAAATTGTATTCATTTGTTGCAATCATTTTGGCATTGGTGTGCCAGCTGTTATCACAAACTGGTCAAAATAACCACATTTCAAGGTTGCTTTATTATTTTTTTTCTTACACTTTCCCGAGAGACTGCAGCAAAATTTGAAGGTTACAGTCAGCAATCATCTCACTGATTAATTCTGTTTAAAAAAAATGTCAGGTTGTGTCTAGGCAAAAAAAACAAAAAACAAACCCCAACCTTTCAGAAACCAGCACTGGAACAACAGCTTTACAAAGAAAAGTAAAGTCACAAAGAATTTATCACACTTTAGCTTAAAAAGTCTCACTATTATCACCTGTTACTGTTGTTTGTCTGGGGCCTACATCTGGTCGTTATTATGAATGAAGTGTGTGTCAAGTAAACAGGACAGCATGCCATTTTAAATGCACCAATAAATTCTGAATTATACCTGCAAACTATAGGAAAATATAAGGACATCTCTCTGTGAAGTGAATCTCAAGAGAATATAAGTCATGCAGCAAGATAATGACCTTAAACCCACAAGTTCTACCAAAAATGAAGAAGGGTATAAATGTTTTGGAATGGCCAACTCAAAGTCTTGACCATAATTCAGTAGAAATGTGTGATCAGTTTATGTGATTAAAACCACCAACAACCAAGCTGTTCTATGAGGAATGAAGTTCAATCCAATGTGAAAGACTGATCAACAGTTCTTGAAGCATGTAACTAGTTATTGCTGCTCAAGGGTCCAAAAACAAAAGTGCATATTTTTGCCACTCACCGATATGCAATTTGGGTGATTTCTCGGTTTGTATGTTATTTGCAATGGTGACACGGAGCTGCCATTTTGGAAACAGGAACATGGTGGTTAGTCAATAATGGGAGACCACGGCTATCATACTAAAAAAAAACACAAAAGGAAAAGAGTGTTACGCCATAAATTGCAATAATTACCAGAATGTAGAATCCAGAAGAGCTGGAATAACGTTCCACAAGTGAGTTTTAACCTATTAATGGCTAGATATAGACTAGGCCTAGGCCAATTTCTATGAATAATTGCTATAGTCTGTCGGACAGTCTAGACTAGATCTAGTGTAAATCTAGATCTCTATAATGTATAATTCAGATCTAGATTCTAGAAAGACTTATATTCTTATATTTCAGTTAAAAATGAAGTATAATATTTATACAATGTGCTGTTAATGGAAGTATTTATTATGTACTGGAATACAATTTTCAACCTCAAGTGTAGAAAAACACAGTAACAGAATTTGTGTGGTTTAAAAAAAAACCCTGCATGTTCTGTGAAATATTTATTAAGTCTTTTTAAGGCATTTATCAAGTTCATTATTTTCTATGTGTGTATATTAACGTGTTTGCCTGTAGTGTACGGGAATTTAATGATTATTAATTAATATTAAGAAATAATGCAAAATTCATGCACGCACTGAAACAAAAATGTATACTACTGTACAATGAGATATTAGCAACCAATTTGTTTTAGCTATTTTTGGCATTTATGAAAATTGATAAAATAACACGAGGCTGGTATAAATTGTTCATATGATTCAAAGAAGCTTCGAGGAAAAGTTAGTAAATGCTAATTTCCACTTTAACTAATAACATTAGAGACGTACACGTACACACGTGCGATACATCTCTGGGGTCAAACTGCTGAAATTTACAGTAGAATAAAGCAACAAACATAGTAATTTGAAAGTTAAAAATAATAAAAAAAAACCCAGGTTTAGGTTCAGACAGTGTACTGAATGAATTTATAAAATATTCAAGTGAAATGTGGTTGTTGTGTACAGTAAGCTGTTTAATACTGTATTGAGAACATCTCATCTTCTTCCGCTTATCCGGGGCCGGGTCGCGGAGGCAGCAGTCTAAGCAGGGATGCCCAGACTTCCCTCA